>JBAKBP010025091.1:0-33966 GCA_037953745.1 Lithodes maja | reverse complement strand
AATCCTGGCGAGCGCTAGCGAGCTGCAATGCCCCACGCAACCATTCTGCTAACACCGGGAGGCGTCACACAGTCTCGCTAAGGCAGCCTCCCAGAAGCTAGGTGTGCTCAACCGCCTTAAGGGGTTCTTTACCCATTCACAGCTTCTTGCTATGTACACGGGCACAGTGCATCCTTGTATTGAGTATTGTACACATGTGTGGGGAGGATCCTCTCACACAGCACTCCTAGACAAAGTAGAAATACCTTTCGTATCATTAACTCCCATCCACTCACCAACTCTCTGCAATCTCTCTCTCTTTGCCGCAATGATGCATCTCTCTCCGCCGCCATTCTATCGCTACTACAATAATCAGTGTTCCTCAGAGCTCTCCCAGTGTATACCACCTCCTCTACATAGGGCACGTGGTACCCGTCTTGCAACATAATCCCAACCCTACTCTGTGCAACTCTCCAACCCAAGAGTGAAACATTACTCTCAGACTTTCTTCTATTCAACAGCTGAGCTCTGGAACTCTCTCCCAGAATCAGTCTTTCCCTCTTCCTATGACTTAAATGGCTTCAAACTTCGTGTGTCCAGGCATTTTGGCTCGAACGTCCCTTGGCGCTGTCCCTCTTTCACTCTGTGGGCGGCACTCGCTACAGGCAGTTCTGCCTTTTGTCTCCCTCACTCACATAGAAAGAAAAAATCGAATTGCTTCCTTTCTGTCAAACCGCTTGTGTACACTCAAACCTCCCTAGCACTTCAACCACAGTCCATCTGATATACTCATTATGTCTATATCCTTTCCTATTATTATTATATTCTCCTTCCAATTTCCTTTCCACATCTCTAGCCAAATGTGTGTCTCATACTTCCGTGCTTATATTTCTTCTCGTCCCACTCACTCACTCTCTCTCTTCCACCTTGATAAATCCCAGTAAGACTCATTTTTCTCCTCCTCACACAAAGAGAGAGAGGAATGGGATGCGAAGTGTGTTGGGAGAAATTCGTCACTGGAGAATATAAAGTTATTTTCGTGCATTTTTCACTACGGGTGATGTCTTTTCATTATATTCTCGCTGTTATTAATGATGTACGAACTCAGGCACATTCCCCATTTCTGTTTTTTTTTTTTTTTTTTATGGGGGTGGCCGACTCAAGACAGAGCCCGAACAGGGACAACACAACACAGCGGAAAACAATGAACAAACAACAACAAAACACAAATTCACACACATCTAGGTCACCCATAGAGACCAGAGATCACCAAGGTCTCTGAATATAGCTAGAATAAAATATGAGAGACGTCACCCACACTACAGCCTGTTCCAAGTAGGTAAGTTAGAAATTGTGAACCCAAACCTCTATAACTCAGAAAGGGCTAGAGCAAATGGGCTGTACATATCAACACTTCTTCCCTGGCTGTGCCTTCCCAAGTGGTAGAAATATTTACTCGAATAATCTAGTCGTCTGTGAGTTATAGAAGTTAACCCTCTCAGTATTTTATGACACATTAGTTTTCTTATTTCTGGCTATTGTTAGACGATGTTATTCAGCTTAAGAAGGGTTTGTGGCAGTTAGAGGGTTGATTGACACTTATTACCTTGCTAACTCCCACAGATCCTTCCCAAGCTGTATGAAATCGTCTAATGATAGCCAGAATACACTGTTAAAACGCGTCATGATCTTCAAGGGGTTAATGTTCAAGAGTTTTGACCTACTTATTTGGAACAGAGTGTACCTTTTAGTTACAGTTGTCCAGCTACTTTCTGTTATTCTTTCACATTTGGTTCGGCAGGGCTTGTTGATTGGAAGAGAGAGAGAGAGTGTGTGTGTGTGTGTGTGTATTTTAGGTGTAACCTTAACCCTTTGAGTACCAGCGACGTGTGTTATGTTTTATTCTAGCTATATTTAGACGATAGTATGCAGCTTGGGAAGGATCGGCGGTCATTAAAAGGGTTGGTTGAGATAGTTTGAAGCCTTCGATTTGCTAGAGGTTCTTCCCAAGCTGAATAAAATCGTCTAATAGTCGTTAGAATATGATGAAATTGACGTCCCTGGTACTGAATGGGTTAATACCATATTAATGAATGCACAGTACCCGTGCAAAAAAATAATAACAAAAACAAAAACATAATATAAACGAAAATAATACTAATTAATAACAAAATTAAGGGTAGTCTGTAGCACCGCCAGTGTGTGAAATTAAGGGTAGTCTGTAGCACCGCCAGTGTGTGAAATTAAGGGTAGTCTGTAGCACCGCCAGTGTGTTAAATTAAGGGTAGTCTGTAGCACCGCCAGTGTGTTAAATATTAAGGGTAGTCTGTAGCACCGCCAGTGTGTTAAATTAAGGGTAGTCTGTAGCACCGCCAGTGTGTTAAATTAAGGGTAGTCTGTAGCACCGCCAGTGTGTTAAATATTAAGGGTAGTCTGTAGCACCGCCAGTGTGTTAAATTAAGGGTAGTCTGTAGCACCGCCAGTGTATTAAATTAAGGGTAGTCTGTAGCACCGCCAGTGTGTTAAATATTAAGGGTAGTCTGTAGCACCGCCAGTGTGTTAAATTAAGGGTAGTCTGTAGCACCGCCAGTGTGTTAAATTAAGGGTAGTCTGTAGCACCGCCAGTGTGTTAAATATTAAGGGTAGTCTGTAGCACCGCCAGTGTGTTAAATATTAAGGGTAGTCTGTAGCACCGCCAGTGTGTTAAATTAAGGGTAGTCTGTAGCACCGCCAGTGTGTGAAATTAAGGGTAGTCTGTAGCACCGCCAGTGTGTTAAATTAAGGGTAGTCTGTAGCACCGCCAGTGTGTTAAATTAAGGGTAGTCTGTAGCACCGCCAGTGTGTGAAATATTAAGGGTAGTCTGTAGCACCGCCAGTGTGTTAAATATTAAGGGTAGTCTGTAGCACCGCCAGTGTGTTAAATATTAAGGGTAGTCTGTAGCACCGCCAGTGTGTTAAATATTAAGGGTAGTCTGTAGCACCGCCAGTGTGTTAAATATTAAGGGTAGTCTGTAGCACCGCCAGTGTGTTAAATATTAAGGGTAGTCTGTAGCACCGCCAGTGTGTTAAATATTAAGGGTAGTCTGTAGCACCGCCAGTGTGTTAAATATTAAGGGTAGTCTGTAGCACCGCCAGTGTGTTAAATATTAAGGGTAGTCTGTAGCACCGCCAGTGTGTTAAATATTTCAATATTAACATTTAATTCCCAAGTCGGCTTCGGAAATACCGCCCTTCTTCAGCCCTAATTATTTTCTTTGGAAACTTGCATGTCTGGATATTTTAAAAGTTCGAATACTTTACATATATATATATATATTCATTTTCGTCTCGATACAAAATTGTTCGGATCTATCTCTCTCTCTCTCTCTCTCTCTGTATATATATATATATATATATATATATATATATATATATATATATACAGTATATAATCAACATTTTGGTGACAACATATTATATAATTGCTACATAATTTGACGAGTTTAGGCATGTAAAAATGAGGTCGTAGTCCGTTAAAATGATGTAAATCTGAATATTATACCTATTTAACATATTGGACAATCGCCTCCAGTGATAAGTGGTACAATATATTATCAAATGTCTCTGATACGTTGATGTAATATTGTGAAAAATGCTCTTAACCCTTCCGTACCGGCGACGTCCTTTTAACTTTATTATGGCTATTATTAGACGATTATATTCAATTTATCAAGGGCCTCCAGCAATGAACAGGCTTTGAACTATCATACTTAACCCTTTTCTACTACCACAGATCCTTCTTAGAATGCACAAAAACATCTACATATAGCCTGAATAATATCATAAAGACGTCGCCGGTACAGAAGGGGTTAAGAGGGAGGTAGTTGCTTTCCCTGGACTCTCTTCTAATCTTGTCCAATAGCACTGAAACACCTAACTTTGCTATTATATGTATCGTCTCTACCTTTCTTCTCGGCCTGTCTTCTTTCTCTCGCACTATCCCTCCACCCCTCCTTCCCGGGCTGAGCCACTTACGTCGACTATAATACACTTGTCGCTTCCTGGAGACAATGACTGGGTAAGGGGGCAGGAAGGGTGGTGCAGTGGAAGGAAACAGAGCAACGAAGAAGGCATGGTGTAATAAAGGAACAACAATAAGGAGGAATGGGATGGATAAACGACAACCAGTAAGAGTGTGTGGAAAAACAACAGAAGGGCGAAGGAAAGAAACACTGTAGGTGCAAGGAAGATTAATGGGAATGAAGAAAGGATCAAGATCCAAGACCACAACTTAATTGGCCCATTTTGACTGTGTCCAGGAACCAGCACCACTGCGCAAATTGCCTTGTATAGTCGATTGGTCCAATTCTGCAGCTCATAAAATGACCTCGCAGACCAAACAATCATTAAAGAAACCTGGCCCTAGATGGACCCAAAGTTGAACAAATGTCCAAGCACAAGCTATAAAACAGCCGTGTCCAAGCACAAGCTATAAAACAGCCGTGTCCAAGCACAAGCTATAAAACAGCCGTGTCCAAGCACAAGCTATAAAACAGCCGTGTCCAAGCACAAGCTATAAAACAGCTGTGTCCAAGCACAAGCTATAAAACAGCCGTGTCCAAGCACAAGCTATAAAACAGTCGTGTCCAAGCACAAGCTATAAAACAGCAGTGTCCAAGCACAAGCTATAAAACAGTCGTGTCCAAGCACAAGCTATAAAACAGCCGTGTCCAAGCACAAGCTATAAAACAGCCGTGTCCAAGCACAAGCTATAAAACAGCCGTGTCCAAGCACAAGCTATAAAACAGTCGTGTTGTGACGCATGTCGAGTATGAGCATGCTGTACAGAACGCCCAGTCAGGCCCCACTCTCGCTAGGATCGTCAGGGCAGGAACTTTGGCTGTAGTCTGTGTAGAGTTTCCTAACTCAGTTTATGTGAACCGTTGTACTATAAGTATTATCATTATGTATTTTGTTTTCTTCTAAGTCAACGAGTTCTATTTTATATCATTAGATATAAGTATTGTGTGTGGGACTTGTATGTAATGATGAGGGGAGAGATATTACGTGGCGTGGGATTAGTGAGTACGCCACGCGGGCCGGTAGGCCTAATTCCCTCCTTCCTCCTCCCTTCCTCCCTTTCAGCGCGTGGGAAGTTCTTTGTCAATCCCAGATTGAGAGAGTATATGACGTCATGATTGCCAGTGGGCGGTCCTTAAGTAGTTTGAGATATGCCGCTAGAGGGCCGAGTATAAAGAGAGGTTTTTGCCACCATGCTTCAGAACTCATCAGGCAAAGCGACTTCTCATATCCCTTGCAACTATCCATATTCTTCCGACTGATGTGAACTTTCTCTACTCTCTGAACAGCCTATCTTCTACTCTTCTCGTCCCTGTGTAACCTCCATGACCCCTTTGGTGCAGATTTAGTCAGCCAAAGTATTATCGCTTGAGTTCTCACGAGATAAGTGCCTGTTAGATAGCCTATTTTTGGAAGGGTTAACTAGAATAGGATTGATTAATGTTTGTTGCACTCGTATATGTATTTCCCTGTGTACTATTATTCATGTTCCTGTTTTCTGCTGGTTTAGGTAATGCTAGACTGGGATAGGGTTCCTCGAGTTGTGATTTCCTATGAGTGCTAGGTTGGTTGAACCAGCACAATTGCAACGGAGACGTGGGAAGCCTAGGGGGTCTTTTTGATTGTGTACCGTGGGAGTTTAGCACTGTGTTGCGAGTGAGGGCTTTTGCCTGTGCCACCCAACACTGTGCTATCTCATTTGCTTGACTTTGAGAGGATCGCCAGGAGAGAACCAGATACTAGTGATCTGGATCTCTCAAGAGAGCATCCCGTCAATTACCGTAATTTGGCCGCACAGTCTTAAGGACCTCGCTAGGCTACGAGCCGCTTGCTCAGCCATTGTCTCTTAACCTTAGATATCCCAGCTAGACTTTGCTCGACCAGCAGATACAGCATAGTATTGAAGCTTCTCCTTATGTATATTATTGTTTAAGCACTATTGATTTCATGTGTGGCACGCTTAGCTACTTCAGAGATTAGTGGCCCACGAGCACAATCTTAGTAGGCTATTGCTAGTGCATTGTCGGAGTACTTCTTCTTAATGTTTGCCATATCCTATTGCTTATTCTTATAATTCTTCTTATGTCAATTTAAAGCCTTTAATTACCAGTGAGTTATTCATTAAATTGCTGTTCAAAATCCGATACTTACTTCTTATGAGTATTCGAGAAGCATCTAACTTATCAGAAGATTCCTTGCTTGATGCTCGAGGACTATTGTTTAACGTAACGTAATAGTGCCGATCCGAAGTAGAGGGTGGAGGACTTCTTAAGTTCTTAGTTCAAGGGTGGATTACTTCGGCTTCGGCCAACACTATTCTTTAGTGTTGTAGTACTTTCTTCTTTGTTTGATTGTTGACCAGACTAGATAACTCCCGTCTTGTTATTAGTCTGTTGTGTGAAACGCTAGTACCGAGTTCTTGTATACCCCGTTATAGCAGATAGAACTCTGGAGGGTAGTGGCGTTTTTTGTTCGGCTGGCAGTACTCTGGGGTTGGGATCGTGTGTTTCCGTTGTGGCAGCGAGCCATACTCGAGTCCTGTGTAAGAGCCCTAGTGTACCCGAGTGCCCGGTCGTAACAAATGGCGACCTTGCTTAGGATTTTGTGAACAGTATAAATTTTTTGCAGAGTTGTACAACATTTGTTTGTTGGTACTTTAGCGTACATATTGAAGAATATTTTTTTTTGTAAGGCAATTAGGAGAGCATTTAAGAGACTCCAGTTAATTTAGTAATTAGTGCTTGCATAAGGGAGTTTAACACTTTTGTCTCGAGAATTTTTTGGTGAACTTCAGTATGTCGGGCCCTAGTATTGACGAGGAGCGAGAGATGCTATTTGAGGAGGTGCCGTTAGTAACTAGTGAGGAGGATGCTAGACTTTTTGTGAGTAAGCAGTACCATGTGACGGAGGAGAGGCTGACTGGGGTGAATGTTTATGGCTTGCACCTGATAGCCAAGGTTTTGGGTCTATCCAATGTAGGAGGGATGTCCAAGGGGGAGCTGATTTCCTGGGTGTTGCGTGGGCGACATGGGGTTTCGGAGGAGAGGGCGTTTGGGGGGGTTCCTCCCCAGATCCCCTCTCACTCGACTCCCACAGTGCCGTCCACTCAGTTACCGGAGGTTAGCACTCTCCCACAGAGGGATGAGCATTGGAAGATTGGAGTGCCCTCGGGCGGTGCGTATGGTGGTTCCCCAGTTCTTGCCCCCCCTCCTTCAGTAGTGGCAGCTCCCTCTTCCGGCCTGTCTCCTGAGATGATATTTAAACTCGAGCTTGCTAAAATGGAGAATGAGGCTAGGAAGCAGGAGAATGAGACTAGGAGGCATGAGATTGAGGCTGAGTCTAGGAGGCAGGAGAATGAGACTAGGAAGCATGAGATTGAGGTTAGGAGGCAGGAGGATGAGACCAGGAGGCACGAGGCTGAGCTTAGGTACGACTCAGAGAAATATTGTGCTCAAATAGATTTAGATAAGACTCGTGCAGAGTCGACAGGGATTCGGATGGGCCGTGAGGGCCAAGTAAGAGAACAGTCCTTGTCCCACTTAGTCAAGTTGGTGCCGGCATTTAGTGAAACTGAAGTCACAGAATTTTTTAATCGTTTTGAGAAAAAGTGTAGGGAGCATAATTGGCCTGAAGAGAAGTGGGCAGCTCTGGTCTCCTCAAGACTTACGGGTAAGGGTCTGAAGGCTTATGATGCACTGCCTTTAGAGTCTTGCATTGACTACCCAGTATTGAAGAGAGCTGTCCTACGGGCATACGAGTTGCAACCAGAAACATATCGATTGAAGTTTCGGGGTGTTACGAAGACTAGGGAGGCGACCTTTCTTGAACATGCCCGGGACTTAAAAGATGCACTTGCTAACTGGACACGTTCTGAGAAAGCTGAGACGGCCGAACAGTTGACTGAGCTGTTTCTGCTCGAGCAGTTTTATAAGTGTACTGGTGCAGATATGACTTTAACTATTAAAGAAAAGAACCCTAAAACTCTACAGGAGGCAGCTGAGATGGCTGACCTCCGGCTATCATTAATTCGTGGGTGCGGGTCTGCCCAGCGTAGTGAGGCAGGTAACAAGGGGCGTGACACCCCACCCCCCCGAGTTAGTGATATACATTATGCAAACAAGTACAAGAGCTATGATACCAAGACTGACCACAAGACTAACACCGTCCCATTTAAGAAGGGGCCGGGCCCTTCCCAGTACCAAGGGAAGCCCAGAGGGGAGTTGGAGTGTTATCTTTGTCATGAAAAGGGGCACTTTGCAAGAGTCTGTCCTAGCAAACCACCTACAGCAGCTGTGTCTTTGGCCTGCAACATTGGTGTGTCTCCGAAGTCTTCCGAGTTTGCCCGGGGCAGTTCGTCAGAGGCTGAGGCACAGCCAATGCAGAAACACCCGAGAGGCTCGAACCCTGCTCAGGATGTTTTTTGCGACCATAGAGGACGGGGTTGCGTGATGTGGGCGGGGCGCAAGCATGGAGTAGAGGTCTTGCGTGATACAGGTGCTTCCCAGACTCTGATGAACAATTTGACTGGCTACCCTATAAATGCGGCTCGGGTGGTAGTGGTGCAGGGTATTAATGCAACTCGGTCATACCCGCTGGTGCGGTTGGAGTTGGAGGTGGATGGTGTGACACGTGAATTGGATGTCGGGATTGTGGAGAAACTGCCAGTGGAGGGCGTCGACCTTCTTCTCGGCAACGACTTTGCAATGCCCGCTTCTGAGGTTCTACCCTTAGTCGTTGCCGAGAGGCCGGCCGACGTGAGTAGGGAAGAGCAAGAGTGTGTCGAGCGGTGCCAGGCACAACCCATGGCGTGTGCTGTCACCCGAGCTCAGGCAGCTAAAGTGTCACAGCCTAGTCCTCCGTCTTCCGACCAGCAGAGGAACGATCAACAGGAGGAGGCTAAAGCTGGAGTTGGTTTTAAGAGTTTTGACTCGGCGGCTCTCCTGGTTGATTCAGTATTAGCACCTATGTTAGAGTCTGGAGAGGCCCCAGGACCTGTCACAGCTAGTGAGGAGGTAGGGCCGGAAGAGACTCAGAGGCAGCAACGTTACACACAGAGAGAAAAAAGGGTTGCTCAGTTGGAGGATCCGGAAGTTCAGAAGTGTGGTAATGGTGCTGTCGAGATTAAACACGAGGACGGGGAAGCATGTCATGTGAACCTGGTGGAGGAGTTTGTGAGGCAACCACCTGAGCAGCCTACTGTCCCTGCGTTGGTCTGCCGCGGCCAAGGTGGAGAAGGAGAGGGGGGCAGTAGGGCACAGGTGGAGGAGAGTAGGGATTGTCATGTCTCGGCGAAGCAGTGGGCGGGGACACGAGTCTGGTGGCTGTGGAAGTGCTAGAGCACCTGCCTGAGCAGCAGTGTGCAGCACTCCAGCACCAGCTCGGTTCATACCCCACTGGTCGTGCCGAGCCCCTGAGTCTCACAACTCGGGCGGTGCGAGATGTTCCGCAGGCAGGTCATGTGACTGTTAAAAGACCGTTAGCCTCGTTGTTTCGGTGGATTAAGGTGGGCGACGAGGCCTTGGCATGGTTGCCAGGTCAGGGTCGACCCATGGCTGCCAAGGGTGGTGGTCAAAAGGAGGACATTGAGCAGATTGGTAGGGTCGGCTGTGGTATCGCAGTGCCCGGTCGTCACATAGCCTCCCAATGCTGCTCTAGTCTAATGCAACAGCCCTACCACAGACCGACTGTATCTGGCCATGTCGCTAAAGCGGTGATGCTGCGCAGGCAGATGTCGTCACAAGAATGTGGGGTGCGCATGTACGGTATCGGCGGGGAAGCCTTAGCTATAATGAACTGTGGGAGTGACTGCACGGGTGGTACTGATTGTCCCTCTCATGACCTGGCTGTTCTAGGGACGAAGGTGGAGAAGGAGGGAGACTACAGGTTAGAAGCTGCGGTCTCGGCTGGGTTGTGGGAGGGCACTAGGCATGTTGTTCGTGGAGACAGTGCAAGGCAGTTATTTACTAGGCTATGGCAGTACTTTCGCATGTTTGTTGCTTCTCCAGGCCTGAGGTACGGGGTAGAATCCGACATGCAGGCTGGAGATAGTGCAAGGCTCAGTTTAATTCCCTGCCGTATAAATCCTGCTCGACAGCCTATGGTGCAAGCAGAGCTGGATTACGTGTGGACGAAGGATCTGAGGGATAAGGAATGTCGTGAGTGGTCGTTGCTTGTAACTTTGTCCGAGCGTGCTAAAGAGGTAGGTGGTTTTGTTGTGGACGGGAGTACCTACCAGTGCAATGTTGTGCCTGACGGACTTAAGAATGCACCAGCAACGTGTCAGAGCCTGATGAATGAAAGTGAAAAGGACAATGATGCGCTGGGGCATTTCGAGGATCTATGTTCCAGCCTATGGTCCGGTCGGTGTAGTCTACCCAGATCATTACCCTCTCAAGATCTTGGACCCGTTTCACAATCGGAATATGAGGCTGACCAGGTGGTCACTAAGGTTATTGGTATATAACCTGGACATAAGCCATATTGCCGGTTGTGACAACGAGGTTGCATGTGGTCGTTCAGGGGTATATGATCCTGGGTAAATTGACACACGGGTAGCCTCCTGCTTTGGTTTGAGTAGTATTTTGCGCTTGGTGCTTGTTGGCTCGCGTTGTAGCCCAGCGTATTGGGTCGTAAAGCAGGATTGATGAGCGTTTGGTATAGAAGAAAATAGGCTGCCCTTATAGTGCAGCCGGGAAAAAACATTAAAATATAAAAATCATATAAAAACTCTTTCTTTTTGATATAGATAATTGTATAAGTTTGTCATAGCCTATAAGGTTTGAGTAGTCCACGAACTATCAACGGCTGAGCTGCTGTAAGCTCGCTCTGGGAGCATGATATTGTGTCTTTTTACTATTGTTGGGAGGAGTTATGAAATGTGAATTTTTTTTTTATAAGATGTGTTTTAGTGATAAACTCAGCGTTGTTTTAGTGCCATGCGGTCGCTGGGTGTGAGGGGTTTGATGGGGTTCTGTATATCAGATTTTAGCTCAGGGTTGAGCAAGTAAAATCTTGGGGGAGGTGTGACGCATGTCGAGTATGAGCATGCTGTACAGAACGCCCAGTCAGGCCCCACTCTCGCTAGGATCGTCAGGGCAGGGAACTTTGGCTGTAGTCTGTGTAGAGTTTTCCTAACTCAGTTTATGTGAACCGTTGTACTATAAGTATTATCATTATGTATTTTGTTTTCTTCTAAGTCAACGAGTTCTATTTTATATCATTAGATATAAGTATTGTGTGTGGACTTGTATGTAATGATGAGGGGAGAGATATTACGTGGCGTGGGATTAGTGAGTACGCCACGCGGGCCGGTAGGCCTAATTCCCTCCTTCCTCCTCCCTTCCTCCCTTTCAGCGCGTGGGAAGTTCTTTGTCAATCCCAGATTGAGAGAGTATATGACGTCATGATTGCCAGTGGGCGGTCCTTAAGTAGTTTGAGATATGCCGCTAGAGGCCGAGTATAAAAAGAGAGGTTTTTGCCACCATGCTTCAGAACTCATCAGGCAAAGCGACTTCTCATATCCCTTGCAACTATCCATATTCTTCCGACTGATGTGAACTTTCTCTACTCTCTGAACAGCCTATCTTCTACTCTTCTCGTCCCTGTGTAACCTCCATGACCCCTTTGGTGCAGATTTAGTCAGCCAAAGTATTATCGCTTGAGTTCTCACGAGATAAGTGCCTGTTAGATAGCTATTTTTGGAAGGGTTAACTAGAATAGGATTGATTAATGTTTGTTGCACTCGTATATGTATTTCCCTGTGTACTATTATTCATGTTCCTGTTTTCTGCTGGTTTAGTAATGCTAGACCTAGACTGGGATAGGGTTCCTCGAGTTGTGATTTCCTATGAGTGCTAGGTTGGTTGAACCAGCACAATTGCAACGGAGACGTGGGAAGCCTAGGGGGTCTTTTTGATTGTGTACCGTGGGAGTTTAGCACTGTGTTGCGAGTGAGGGCTTTTGCCTGTGCCACCCAACACTGTGCTATCTCATTTGCTTGACTTTGAGAGGATCGCCAGGAGAGAACCAGATACTAGTGATCTGGATCTCTCAAGAGAGCATCCCGTCAATTACCGTAATTTGGCCGCACAGTCTTAAGGACCTCGCTAGGCTACGAGCCGCTTGCTCAGCCATTGTCTCTTAACCTTAGATATCCCAGCTAGACTTTGCTCGACCAGCAGATACAGCATAGTATTGAAGCTTCTCCTTATGTATATTATTGTTTAAGCACTATTGATTTCATGTGTGGCACGCTTAGCTACTTCAGAGATTAGTGGCCCACGAGCACAATCTTAGTAGGCTATTGCTAGTGCATTGTCGGAGTACTTCTTCTTAATGTTTGCCATATCCTATTGCTTATTCTTATAATTCTTCTTATGTCAATTTAAAGCCTTTAATTACCAGTGAGTTATTCATTAAATTGCTGTTCAAAATCCGATACTTACTTCTTATGAGTATTCGAGAAGCATCTAACTTATCAGAAGATTCCTTGCTTGATGCTCGAGGACTATTGTTTAACGTAACGTAATAGTGCCGATCCGAAGTAGAGGGTGGAGGACTTCTTAAGTTCTTAGTTCAAGGGTGGATTACTTCGGCTTCGGCCAACACTATTCTTTAGTGTTGTAGTACTTTCTTCTTTGTTTGATTGTTGACCAGACTAGATAACTCCCGTCTTGTTATTAGTCTGTTGTGTGAAACGCTAGTACCGAGTTCTTGTATACCCCGTTATAGCAGATAGAACTCTGGAGGGTAGTGGCGTTTTTTGTTCGGCTGGCAGTACTCTGGGGTTGGGATCGTGTGTTTCCGTTGTGGCAGCGAGCCATACTCGAGTCCTGTGTAAGAGCCCTAGTGTACCCGAGTGCCCGGTCGTAACAGTGTCCAAGCACAAGCTATAAAACAGTCGTGTCCAAGCACAAGCTATAAAACAGCAGTGTCCAAGCACAAGCTATAAAACAGTCGTGTCCAAGCACAAGCTATAAAACAGTCATGTCCAAGCACAAGCTATAAAACAGCCGTGTCCAAGCACAAGCTATAAAACAGCCGTGTCCAAGCACAAGCTATAAAACAGCCGTGTCCAAGCACAAGCTATAAAACAGCAGTGTCCAAGCACAAGCTATAAAACAGCCGTGTCCAAGCACAAGCTATAAAACAGCCGTGTCCAAGCACAAGCTATAAAACAGCCGTGTCCAAGCACAAGCTATAAAACAGCCGTGTCCAAGCACAAGCTATAAAACAGCCGTGTCCAAGCACAAGCTATAAAACAGTCTTGTCCAAGCACAAGCTATAAAACAGCCGTGTCCAAGCACAAGCTATAAAACAGCCGTATCCAAGCACAAGCTATAAAACAGTCGTGTCCAAGCACAAGCTATAAAACAGCCGTGTCCAAGCACAAGCTATAAAACAGCCGTGTCCAAGCACAAGCTATAAAACAGCCGTGTCCAAGCACAAGCTATAAAACAGCCGTATCCAAGCACAAGCTATAAAACAGTCGTGTCCAAGCACAAGCTATAAAACAGCCGTGTCCAAGCACAAGCTATAAAACAGCCGTGTCCAAGCACAAGCTATAAAACAGCCGTGTCCAAGCACAAGCTATAAAACAGCCGTGTCCAAGCACAAGCTATAAAACAGTCGTGTCCAAGCACAAGCTATAAAACAGCCGTGTCCAAGCACAAGCTATAAAACAGCCGTGTCCAAGCACAAGCTATAAAACAGCCGTGTCCAAGCACAAGCTATAAAACAGCCGTTTCCAAGCACAAGCTATAAAACAGCCGTTTCCAAGCACAAGCTATAAAACAGCCGTTTCCAAGCACAAGCTATAAAACAGCCGTTTCCAAGCACAAGCTATAAAACAGCCGTTTCCAAGCACAAGCTATAAAACAGCCGTGTCCAAGCACAAGCTATAAAACAGCCGTTTCCAAGCACAAGCTATAAAACAGCCGTTTCCAAGCACAAGCTATAAACAGCCGTTTCCAAGCACAAGCTATAAAACAGCCGTTTCCAAGCACAAGCTATAAAACAGCCGTTTCCAAGCACAAGCTATAAAACAGCCGTTTCCAAGCACAAGCTATAAAACAGCCGTTTGACCCAATCTGGCCACGCCACCCAAGACACACGCAGGGGTTCACGTCCAAATTCGGCTACGTTCCAAGACCTGGGGTTCAAATTTGGTATGCATGTATGTATCTATATACTCAGACACCTACCCCATTGCTGGGGGTGGCCGACACGAGACAAAGCCCGAACAGAAACAACATTTACAGTTCCTATTTTCAGGGTCCGGGACCCCTTTCGCGTTCTCTCGCTCATTTATCTGTCTCGTCATGTAGGATAATTATGAAAGGGGAGGAGGATACAATTTAGCAATGGACCAATATGGAGGCTCCACTCTATATAACTACTAATTGCGCCCAGTAAGGCAATTCTTAATCCATATGAGTACGCATCCTTTAATGACCTATCAATTTATTTAAGAAAGAGAGAGAGAAGAGAGAGAGAGAGAGAGAGAGAGAGAGAGAGAGAGAGAGAGAGAGAGAGAGAGAGAGAGAGAGAGAGAGAGAGAGAGAGACTGATGGGGATTGTGCAAGAAAGAATTGCATCTGGGATACAAATGAAGACGAATCTGAGTTAAAAAAATGTACCCCGATGCAGTGGGTGTAAACTAGATTCAGAACTGGTGTGAGTATAATTATACAGTATATATTGTCATGTGTTTTATTGTCATGTGTTTTATTGTCATGTGTTTTATTGTCATGTGTTTTATTGTCATGTGTTTTATTGTCATGTGTTTTATTGCCCTATTCTCATACATTGTTAACCTCCTGAGAATCATGACCCGTTTTTTACAGTTTAATCTGGTTACCATTAGACGATTTTATACAGCTTAGGAGGATCAGTGGTAATGAAAAGGGTGAAGTCTGTTTCAATCAACCCTCCGACTTCCATAGACCTTTCCTAATCTAATCATAATTCCTGACGGGGTTAACCCGTTCTGTACTGACGATGTCTTTATATCTTTATTCTGGCTACTATTAGACGAGCTTATTCAGATTTATATAGGGCCTCCAGCAATTAACAGGATTCAATAACCATTTTTAACTACCCAGAGAGATAGAGAAAGATTTACATATATTTACATATATTTACATAGCTACATTGGCCACAAAGTCCTTACGATCCAAACGAGGTGGTTGGACTTACTTCTAGTAGAGATGGTATACCCGATAGAAAAGGAAAGTTGGAGGAAAGGATAGAACAGAAGAAGAGAGAAAGAGAGAGAGAGAGAGAGAGAGAGAGAGGGGGGGGAAGGGTGGGGTGGGGAGAGAGAGAGGGGAAGGGTGGGGTGGCGAGAGAGAGAAGGAGTACAAAGGAGTACAAAGGAAATCAAGCTACAACAGGTCTAGTGACCCTTCTAGGCTGCTTGTCCTCCAAAACACTGAGGATCAAGTGTCCAAACAGTGGTTTAGAGTGGGTAAGGGAACATTGGAAAGGGAACTACTGCCCTGGAACTAATGTCCGTGGCAGGACTAGGAAGTTAGTAGGGGACATATGGGTTAGTAACTGAGGGGAGGATAAGATAAAGTTATTCATTTACAAACGCAGTCAGTCGCGGGTTTGATGCGAGATATTTGTCTAGGCGGAGTTTAAATGAATCAACGGTGCTGCAGTCTATAACGTCTCGGGGAAGCCCATTCCACAAGTTGACAACTCGATTGAAGAAAAAATTCTTAGATTCGTGTGAGTTAAAAGATTTACCAATAATTTTGCAACCGTTTCCCCGTGTAATTAGATTGGTCGATAGTGAAGTACTTACTACAGTTCATATTGTCGATGCCTTGATGATTTTGAACACTTGAATTAAGTCACCTCTTAATCTGCACTGGGTTAAAGGAAATAGATTTAATTATCTAAGACGCTCTTCGTATGGTTTGTTCTTTAGGCTAGGTATCATTTTGGTAACTCTACGTTGAACTCGTTCTAGCTTGTTTATGTCTTTTTGGTAATAAGGGCACCAGCATTGAACGCAGTATTCCAGAAGAGGGCGGACTAAGGAATTGTAAAGGGTAGGATAACGTCTTTGGATTTATGCTCAAATGACCTGCCATATAAAGCCAATTATTTTGTTTGCCTTCTTAACAACTTCTGAACATTGTTGACTCGGTTTTAGGTTACTCGATATTGTTACTCCTAGATCGGTTTCTCTGTTTACATTCTTAAGCTGAGTGCCATTCATCGAATAGTTTGCCTTCTCATTTAGGTATCCGATATGTAGTACTTTACATTTATCCGCATTGAAACTCATTTGCCAAATTTGGGCCCAATGTGACAATTTATCTAGATTGTGTTGCATATCGTCAACTTGATCTTTTGAGAGTACGCTATTTGCAATTTTTGTATCGTCAGCAAATTTTGAGATTGTACAGGTGAGACCCTCATCTATGTCGTTGATGTAAATTAGAAAGAGATTGGTCCTAGTACCGATCCCTGGGGTACCCCGCTACTTACATTGGTCCATTTAGATGCCTTACCGTTTATGACTACTCTTTGCTTTCTGTCGCTGAGCCAATTTTCTATCCATTTCAACACACCGTCTTGTATTCCATGCGCTTTTAGTTTTAGCAGTAAACGTTTCTGGGGAACTTTGTCAAAGGCCTTTTGAAAATCAAGGTATATAATATCTACAGCTTTACTCTCAACGTAGAGGTTGAGGATATCGTGGAAGAAGTCTAAGAGGTTTGTTAAACAGGAACGCTTTTTTCGAAAGCCGTGTTGAGTGTCTTTAAGTATGTTATTTTCCTCTAAGTGATTTACGAGTCTGTCTCTTATGACCGTTTCTAGCATTTTACATACAACTGAGGTTAAGCTAATTGGACGATAGTTACTGGGTAGGGATTTGCTGTCTTTTTTAATATCGGTGTTACGTTGGCTATCTTCCACTGATCAGGCATAGTTCGCATAGTTCCAGACTGCAAGGATTTATTGAATAGTAATGTCAGTGGTTTGGAGAGCTCATCCTTAGCTTCCTTTAGAACTCTAGGCGAGATTGTATCAGGTCCAGGCGTTTTATTTACCTTGAGTTTATCTAAACAATTCAATACTTCTCTCTCTGTAATGGTGATATTGCTTAGAACATCTGAATTATCAATCTGAATCGGCGATGGAGAGAGAGAGAGAAAGAGAGAGGGAGGGAGGGAGGGGGAGGTGGCAGTCACAGTAATGTAGGAGCCACTATAAGTCTAGCCATAATGTGTTGTAGCAATACCAGGACAATAATAGTATCCGCTCCGTTGGTCGTGGTGGTGGTGGTCACAACGATTAAGGGAGCCCACCTTACTTTTCTTCTCTTCTCTCCCTCTCCTTTTGGCTTATATCCATTCGGCCCCATTAAGCCAACTGTTGTAAGACGTTTACCCCCATCCAGGTGTCGATTTCTTCCTGGCGAGCGAAAGTGAGCCAACCTAATTTACGAAATCAATGAAATTTATGAATACATGTGGTACTCCAAGGACTCGAACCTAGGATACTCACACCGAAATCAGAATAATACAACCAGTGGCCAAAATGTGCTTAGCGAAATTGTTAATCTAAGAACGGCAAGCGTCCTCTGCAGAGATTTTATTGGTGGACGGCGACAGTCCTCTCGAGAGCCAGGATTTCAAACGGATACAAAAACCGCGCGCATTGAGCCAGGCGGCTACAAATTGATGTGTGACTAAGCCTATATGACAACTCTCGATACCACCACAATACACACTCCGGCCGTTCCCACACCGTTATCAAGCAGTTGTAATGGAGCCCTCACGTCCCTCTCCTGTGCGTCACGATGACACAACAGCGGCCGTGGAAGACCGAGTGTGGCTACCATAAAGCCATCTTACATCCATTCTTTACTCACAGATGTTCTTCTGCAATAAAGAAGGCACGTAAAGCACGTGCAATTGGCGGTGCACATACTAAAAGATCGGCGGCGTTTCTTGACACCACCACCACCACCAGCTGTGTTATCGCCTACCACCCACCACTGCCACCAGTACCACCACCACCAACCAACCTCTACCATTTCCATTTCCCTATGTCACAACTCTAGAAAGCCAAAATTACCACACCACTGGAATGTGGAATGTTACCCAGTGTTCTAATTTTAGACACGGCCTGTCAAATTCCGTCGCACAACATGACTTCTCTCTCCCCTCTCTCTCTCTCTCTTTAGTATCCTATCCCTTATCTACCCTATTATTTCCGTCTTATTTACTGTTTATGGCTGTGTATTACTGTATGGTTACGGTTTAAATGTCTTATATCTTTTTATTACACTTCTATTATAAATTTGATTCTTTCAGTCCTTGTGTTAACCCATTTTGTACCAGTGACATCTTTTTCATTATATCATGGCTACTGTCAGACACTGTTGTTCAGATTAAAAAGGGCCTCCAGCAATCAACAGGCTTCCAGCTATCTCTCTTAACCTTTTTTACTACCACAGGTCCATGGGATGGATGGATGGGACTCGTTAGCCTTGGTCGGAAACCCATCTAGAGGAGACAACCTTATAAAAATCTGGGTGGATGGGACTTGTCAGCCTTAGTCGGCAACCTGTCTAGGGGAGTAAACTTGATACAAATCGGTACTGCTTACACAAGGGTGAAGCAGGTTGGTGGATAGACTAGCTGAACACCACTGTAGAAAAATAGTGCTAAAAAGATACATAGAGGGCCTCGGGGTCGGACAGGTCATAAATTGAGTGGTCAATCCTGTATGTCCTTCAGTAAACTGGCATGGGTTATCCCTCTCACAGGGGATAGGTCCACTTGGGGGCCTTCTGTGTATGGCCACCTTCATTAAGGGGAGTAAGGCGTCCGGCAATATATAGATAGATAGGTCCATCTGCAACTGCACAAAATCGTCTAAATATACCTAGACAAAAATGAAAAAGACGTCGCTGGTACAGGAGTTATTACATTAAAGAAAACAAATGGTCTTATAAACACTCCTTCCTTCTTTATTTGTCCCCCTTCTCAATAACCGTGTCTTAAATATGTTGGTAATCTTTTACGCATTGCTTCTTCCCTCATCTCTTTATCTTTCTTATTCAATTAGCTGTTCGCAGTTTTCTGGCCCTTATTCATAGTCTCTCAACTCATTCTCATTTCTCATTATTTTAGCCAATTAACATAAAAGTGTATTCTAAGATTACACTTACACACATACACTATCTCTTTTCCTTTTTTACTTTTACCCTGGGGGTAAAAGATTAGAATATGCCCCACGTGCCTCCTGCGTGTGTCGTAAAAGGCGACTAAAGAGGTTAAGTCGGTTGGGCTTGATACCCTCCACTAGTAAAAATATACTACAACAACAGAAAACGAACAAATGGCCTTGAATCGGATGACCAAACATGGACTGCTTGGTAATCCCGACATTGACTTACGGGAGTGAAGCGTGGACGTTGGTGAAGAGACTCAGACCAGGAGTAGGAGAGGTGGAAATGTGTTACTTGAGAAGTGCATGCGGAGTAACATGGAGGGATAGACAGACGAATGAGGAAGTAAGAGAGCGTTGTGGTGTGGATGTAGTATCATGTACAGGTAGATGTGCTGGAAAGTGTGAAAAGGAACACCTTGAGATGGTTAGGCCATGTGGAACGTATGGGAAGTGAGAGAATAACTAAGAGAGTGTACGAGAGTGAGGAGGAAGGACAGAGAGGGAGAGGTAGACCGAGTGAGAGGTGGAAGGATGGAGTTAAGAAGTATATGCGTGAAAGTGGTGCTGGGTGGGAGGAGAGACGTCGACTGACATTTTTCTATCGAAAAATATACAAATTTAGCCTGCTGTCAAAAATATTTTTAAAAATATGCTGGCTTGCTACCACTCACCAGGATGGGAATAAACATCTTTAAACACTAGGCTGAATGGGGCCGAATGGTTACAACTCAGAGGGAGAGAGAGAGAAAAACAAACGAGGTGGGCCCCCTTAAAGGACTCCCCCAGAATGCCTCCCCTGGGTGTCATGATCTACTGGTTGGGACCACTTAGAGTCCTAGAATAAAGCCGGTATCACACAAGCACTTTTTTCCCTCATCATTTATCCTCAACACTGGTCTGGCAGCTTATGAGGTCAACATTTCAAATATTTCGGTCACCTAAATTCCTCTACCATCAGTCTACTGTAGTTTCCGATACCAGTGTAAAATATTCAAGAAATGTTGCCAGAAAAATGTTGATCATCGAATGTTGACTATAAAGTCTCTCGTGTGATACCGGCTTCAGTAATCACCCTACCATCGTCTCATAATGTTACATCCTATACCCTGTTTCTTTTCAGCTGACGGTAAATTGAATCCCTTGGCAGCTAATTTATCGATACTTAATGGACACAGATGAAACTACTATGTCTCTGCATCATAATAAGACCAAGTTTATATAATTCATACCTACAAAATGTTCCAAAAAACTGAAAAATCTTGATGGAAACTTTGCAATTTATCGTCAGTTGAAAAGGAACAGAGTAAAGTAAACACCGGCATCGGGTAGTTGTGACCGTTATTACGTCGAGCTTGTAATAATGTTGACTCTGGTTCGATTCCCGGGACAATTATGAGACATATTATTGAAGGTCCAATTAATGGTGTACAGTCTACCGCACACATAGCGCGTACAGTCGCGCTAATAAGTGATGGCTCGGCACCAAGTATGTTTTGATCAATAATTATTAGTATCGGCAATATCTAAGCTTCATTTCTTCATATCGAGTGAAATATACAAACATGTTACTACAATTACCCACCCTATTCAACATGTGACAGACATTGATACAGCACAGAGCAAGCCAAACGTAATGACAGCTGGGACATGACTTATTAGCGCGACCGTACAAGCCAGAGAAAATTAATATTAGCTGTCAACTGTCTAAAAACTCCCCTACAACCCCCCCCCTCCCCCTCCCCCCCTTATACACTACTTCCTCCAAATAATCGCTGGTTTAAATATGAACTGAGAATCATTCACTATCTCTCTCTCTCTCTCC
This sequence comes from Lithodes maja, assembly GCA_037953745.1. Classification (NCBI taxonomy): domain Eukaryota; kingdom Metazoa; phylum Arthropoda; class Malacostraca; order Decapoda; family Lithodidae; genus Lithodes; species Lithodes maja. The sequence goes on along the minus strand of JBAKBP010025091.1, from coordinate 12,908 downwards.
TCCTCCCCCACCCCCTCCTTTATTACCATCATCACCATTCCCTTTATCTCCAGATGACCATTCTCTCCCTCTTCTTTCCCTCCTCTTAACCCGTTCAGTACCGGTGCTGTCCTTTTCACTTTATTCTAGCGATATTTAGACGATTTTGTGCAGTTTAAGAAGGATCTGTGGTAGTAAAAATGGTTAAGTGAGATAGGTCGAAGCCTCAGAATCATATTATGTTCTTCGTTATATTTTGCGTCAATATTTACATTTTCTTTAATCTCATTTTGTGTATGCTTAAATGTGACTGTCTCGTAATTATGGTTCTTGTATGTGTCACGTGTGTGTGTGTGAGAGAGAGAGAGAGAGAGAGAGAGAGAGAGAGAGAGAGAGAGAGAGAGAGAGAGAGAGAGAATTATTGTTACAAATGTTCGCTATTGACATTATTTTCACCGTTTAAAAGCCTTTGGGCAATCTCAACATGCATCTTATGATTTGTTCTCTATTCCACAATCAAGTGTAGTGTAAGTATAAAATACAATACAATTTTGTATGTATGTATGTATATGTATATACTCAGGCCCAATCCCCACTTTTTCTTTTTTTTTTGGGGGGGGGGGGGGGGAGGGGGCAGACTGAAGACAGAGCCCGAATAGGGGCATCACAACAGAAAACTATGAACACACAAAAACAAAATACAAGTTCACACACATCTAGGTCATCCAGGAGAAGACCCAGAGACCAGGGTCACCAAGGTCCCCGGCCCCCAACCACCCGGAGAGGTTCCGATCTCGGCAGGCAGACATGCAACAGAGCGAAACCACAAGCCCGCCCACCACACTTCCAGGCGCACCCTTCATATAAACTGTCTCCCCGGGCCAGGCGCCTGATGGACTATTATCTAGTCCAACTTACACCCGACCCCTTCCCCCCAGATGACCACGTGTTGTTACGATCCAGGTTCTCAAAGACACAGGGCTCTTCAACATTGGACTAGATAATGGCAAAAAGCAACAACGGTAACACTAGATCCAACCCCTGCCTTAAACACTGGAAAACAAAACACCATTACCGCCCTGAGTCGTGCCTGGACAACGAGGTATCCTATGACTCGGTAACTGGTGCACACACACTAGGCTGACGCTCAATGAAACAGCCTATTCTCAAACAGTAAAAGATTACTTGATTATGTTACACAAAAAAAGATAGTTAACGTGATTAATTAACGTTACGGTAGATACTCAAATAACTGGCACTCCTGTATTAAAGAAAGTGCAATGCTAGTCCTGCAACATCAACTGGAAACTTCTGAAATAAGTCTGATGCTGGGAAGATGTTCGTAAAGAATCTTGAACAATTATAATGCAGAATACGGGTCACAATAAATGCTAGGACATATAGTAATAATAGGCAGGCGAATAATAAAGACCGCGCAAAGGTAGTAATGCTCGACAACTAAAGAAATGCTTCGTGACACAACGCAACAGCCTACTCGGGTTGTGCAACTCAATAACAACCTCGGCTCAAAAGTGCAGTGTATAATAATGCTGCATACATATAATAATGGGGCTTATCTCTAACCAGTGTCTGCTCAGTTAATAAAGTTTAGCTGGGGTATCAAGGCAGGGCAACAATGGGCGAGCATGCGGCTCGTAGCCTAACGTTGTCCGAAGGTGGTATAATGAAGATTACGTTATATGACAGGGATGCTCTCTTGATAAATCTAGGTCTCTAGTACCTAGCTCTATCCTGGCGATCCCTCAGAAGTCAACACAAAGAGGCAGCACTATGTTGTGGGATAGGCTATGGCCCTCTCACACCACAGCGCTGTGCTCGCAAAGTAAACCCACCCGAAGACAACTTAGGCTCCCACAGTACCTGTCGATGTCGTGCAGGGCTTAGCTAACACTGCACACATCGGAGACAACGACACAGTAACCTTACCCCCAGTCTAGCTTTAGATAACCAAGAAGAATCACTCAACACCTTGCCAGGGAGACATATACCGGTCTACAACCTTCCCGAGAGAGGACACATACGGAAAAGTCCGTCTCTCAAAACCTCAATAAAGCATAATACCTCCTTAACCTAATACATGGAAATATCTGAGAGCTTCACGTACAATACGACTGGTCGACGGTGAACGTCTATGCTGAAACCAGAAGGGATGTTGAGTTTAATAAAGATTAGAGAATGAGAAAGGAGAAGTCGAGAGAGAGAAATAGTATGCAAAGTAGCGAGTATGGGGGACAAAATTGCAAAGGATGTAGGCGATACGCGTGTCAGGCAAGCTCCGAGCTGGTAAAGAACACGAGGCAGCGACGGGAAGGGACTAGTTGACCACCCGGCCGCCAACGCCGTCAGCGCCCAAGCGAGCCGCGTCATAGCTCACCCCGCTGCCAGGTGTACCCCCTCACACTCTCTCGCTCGCCTCTCACACAAGCAACATTTATATTATAGCGAATATAAAATATAAGGCGCGGTCACAGACCAAAACAAAGACTCTTTCTAGACTGTCTGTGGCAACACGACACTAATGAAATAAAGCAGATCATTCTAGGACAACTGTAGCCTATCCCCCCATCCTGGCGAGCGCTAGCGAGCTGCAATGCTCCATGCAACCATTCTGCTAACGCCGGGAGGCGTCACAGTGTTCACTCATCTATTCACAAGCATTCTCCATTCATTCCTGTTTATTACCACCTCCCTTGCCTGATCTACAGTTATTCCTCTATCATCCAAAGCTTGTCTTACACAGTCTCTCCATCTCAACGGGGGTCTTTCTGCCCTTCTATCTCCCCTTGAATCTGACTCACGTATTCTCTTTGTAAGCCTTTCATCTTCCATTCGTTCAACATGACCATACCAGCACAGCACCATTCTGGCCACTCTGGCTGACAAATTTCTACACGCGACACATTATATTATTCAAGTATTTCTAATTGACCACTTGCGAGTTTCAGGCTATAAGGAAGTTGGAGCTGTAGACATCGATAGTAAATAGAAATACAATAATAATGTAGGTTTATGATGGCTAAAGAGTATGTTGAGTTGGGTTTTATGAATTTATATATGAACTACAACCGTATTTTAGCTGGTAATTCTGGTAATTAATAAATGTCTACAGCTCCAACTTCCTTATAGAACGAAACTCGTAAGTGGTCAATTGACTACTTGCGAGTTTCGGTCTATAAGTAAGTTGGAGCTGTAGACATCGATAATTCAGAATTATCACCTAAATTACGATTGTAGTGCATTTATATAGGCCTACTGTATACATAAAACCCAATTGAACATACTTTTCATCCATTAGACACCTGCATTATCATTGTATTTCTGTTTAATATCAATGTTTATGGCTCCAACTTCCTTATAGCATGAAACTCGCAAGTGGTCAATTGAGCATTTTCTGTCACATTATCATATTTACCCCATTCTGTACCGGCGACGTCTTTTTGTATTTCATTTTGGATATACTTTAACGATTTTGTGCAGCTTAAGAAGGACCTGTGGTAATAAAAGGGGTTCATGAAGATAGTTCGAAGCCTGTTCATTGCTGGAGGCCCTTCCTAAACTGAATAAAATCGTCTATTAGTAGCCAGAATAAAGTAAAACAGGACGGAACTGGTACTGAACCGGTTAAAGGTTCGTGCTATTATTATATACAGTATAAGTGTCTAAATCTCCCCCCCCCTTGTCTTTGAACCCCCGCCCCCCCCACCCCCTCCTTGTCTTTGACCCCGCCCCCCACCCCCCCCCCCCCCAGCCCATAAACTCACAGCACCACCAAACAGTTAGATCAAATTAGCATCCCTCCCATCACACCGCCATCTTAAAAACATGTATTATGGTCCCGTAGCGTATCGGAAACGGATATTGACTAACTGATCATCGTGGAAGCACAGGATCCAGAGAAGTGATGGGAATAAACCTTTAACTATTACATTTTGGTCTATTAGTTTATCAGATTTTGGAATGGGTGATGTAATATATAAACCAAAATATAAACACACACACACAGTGTCCAAGCGCACTAAGTCACCATACTCTAGTCGCTTAACTCTGGTAGCGTGGGTTCGATCCCAGCTACCTGCCCGTGAGGTTTATGTCAAAAACTGTCTAGGCTGTGGAGGTTGGGTGTGGATGCGCCACCTCTGAGTTCCACCTGGATTCCTGTCCACATCCTACCCCTTCTGGGGGTGTGTAGGCGCCCTTGTGGCAGCCAGATTAAAATCTGTTGACTACTTAGGATATTAGGGAATTGTGTATTTTCAGACTCATTGTCTGACGGCTCGAAATATACTGATCTATCGATCTATTATTGCCTGACGCCGTGATCCCCGAAGGGGTGGCCACGAACGAAACGCCCCCATGCACCTCTGTCCCCAGTCAGTCGACGCCCCTCCTCCCATCCAGCACCGGGAGAGATAAAGATTTACATATATTTACAGAGATACACTGACCACACAGACCTTACGATCCAAACGAGGTGGTCAGGACTTAATTCTAGTAGAGACGGCATATCCGACAGAAATGGAAAGTTGAAAGAAAGGATAGAAAAGAAGGAGAGAGAGAGAGAGAGAGAGAGAGAGAGAGAGAGAGAGAGAGAGAGAGAGAGAGAGAGAGAGAGAGAGAGAGAGAGATACTGTATTCGGTCACTCTGGATATAGAAATGCTTGAAATTCGACAGTTTTAGCCAAAACAATAGCGATTATTTAAACAAACAGTACATCTATCCATCTATCTATTGCCGGACGCCTTACTCCCCTTAAGGAGGGTGCCCTGCTATTTTTCTCTCTTTCTCGGGTTTGTATCCATTCTGCCTCATTCAGCCTCCTGTTTTAAGACTTTTATCCCCATCCAGGTGTCGATTATTTCTTGGCGAGCGGTAGCGAGCCAGCATATTATTTTTAAATGTTTTTTACGTCAGGCTAAATTTGTACATTTTTCGATAGAAAAATTTCTCCGGCGAAGCCGGATTTCTTTAAACAATGCTGGCTCGCTATCGCTCGCCAGGAAAAAATCGACACCTGGATGAGGATAAAAGTCTTAAAACAGTAGGCTGAATGGGGCAGAATGGATGCAACCCAGAGAAAGAGAGAAACAGATATAAACAATTATACATAGCAGGTCACCCCCCTTAATGATGGTGGCCATACACAGAAGGCCCCAAGTGGACATAGCAGGTCACCCCCCTTAATGATGGTGGCCATACACAGAAGGCCCCAAGTGGACATAGCAGGTCACCCCCCTTAATGATGGTGGCCATACACAGAAGGCCCCAAAGTGGACATAGCAGGTCACCCCCCTTAATGATGGTGGCCATACACAGAAGGCCCCAAAGTGGACATAGCAGGTCACCCCCCTTAATGATGGTGGCCATACACAGAAGGCCCCAAGTGGACATAGCAGGTCACCCCCCTTAATGATAGTGGCCATACACAGAAGGCCCCAAGTGGACATAGCAGGTCACCCCCCTTAATGATGGTGGCCATACACAGAAGGCCCCAAAGTGGACATAGCAGGTCACCCCCCTTAATGATGGTGGCCATACACAGAAGGCCCCAAGTGGACATAGCAGGTCACCCCCCTTAATGATGGTGGCCATACACAGAAGGCCCCAAGTGGACATAGCAGGTCACCCCCCTTAATGATGGTGGCCATACACAGAAGGCCCCAAGTGGACATAGCAGGTCACCCCCCTTAATGATGGTGGCCATACACAGAAGGCCCCAAAGTGGACATAGCAGGTCACCCCCCTTAATGATGGTGGCCATACACAGAAGGCCCCAAGTGGACATAGCAGGTCACCCCCCTTAATGATGGTGGCCATACACAGAAGGCCCCAAGTGGACATAGCAGGTCACCCCCCTTAATGATGGTGGCCATACACAGAAGGCCCCAAGTGGACATAGCAGGTCACCCCCCTTAATGATGGTGGCCATACACAGAAGGCCCCAAGTGGACATAGCAGGTCACCCCCCTTAATGATGGTGGCCATACACAGAAGGCCCCAAGTGGACATAGCAGGTCACCCCCCTTAATGATGGTGGCCATACACAGAAGGCCCCAAGTGGACATAGCAGGTCACCCCCCTTAATGATGGTGGCCATACACAGAAGGCCCCAAGTGGACATAGCAGGTCACCCCCCTTAATGATGGTGGCCATACACAGAAGGCCCCAAGTGGACATAGCAGGTCACCCCCCTTAATGATGGTGGCCATACACAGAAGGCCCCAAGTGGACATAGCAGGTCACCCCCCTTAATGATGGTGGCCATACACAGAAGGCCCCAAGTGGACATAGCAGGTCCACCCCCCTTAATGATGGTGGCCATACACAGAAGGCCCCCAAGTGGACATAGCAGGTCACCCCCCTTAATGGTGGTGGCCATACACAGAAGGCCCCAAGTGGACATAGCAGGTCACCCACCTCAATGATGGTGGCCATACACAGAAGGCCCCAAGTGGACATAGCAGGTCACCCCCCTTAATGATGATGGTGTGACGCACCCAGTGCGTGGCAACGCTACCTGATTGTACTCCTTGGTACTCCACTGTACCGCCACGGTGCGGTACCGTGTACCGCTGTACCGTGCTGGCTGCTTATATTGAGTGTGACAACGTATAAGTATGTTCTTTGTATCTCTGCAAAGGTCTCGTCATGTGCTAACCAGTGGTGGGTTTTGTTTTAAGCCATGTCGAGACCTTCCATTTAATATGTAGTATCAATAGAGAAGTTGATAGATAAGACAATAGGAATTCAGAGAGAGAGAGTGAGTTAGACTTCAGAGCGAGAGGGTAGCAATGCGCCACGCTGCCGGGGGGGTGGTTGCCAGACGTATGGACCGGTTGGCAGCCCTGCGCTTATAGCTAGGTGCGACAGGGTTGGTAGTCCATTGCCGCCTGCCTATGCTGCCTGGGCTGCCCATGTTGTCGTGCTGCACATTGCCTGGAGGCTTGCTGTGTGTTCCATGATCAGGTTGCCTAGAACCTCTGAGATTCTAACATCCCTTGCCCTCTCTCCAATTTCTCACGGTTGCACTCTTTCTCTCTGACGACATTACTCTCATTTCATTCTTCTCTCTATTTAAATGCATACCCTTCCCTTGAGGTCCTAAAGGAGTTTCAGCACTCACCTCTCGTATTACTCTTAGGACAAGCATATATTTACATGTATTAGATTTAAGGGGTTAATGTGAACAGCGATCTTCTTGATGAGGATAGTTGGTGAACGTTCTACATGTTCACGAGTTATATGCCCAGCTCATCATCCAATTTGTGACTAGACTAGTGCCATGTGTAAGAGCCCGACCATGCCCAGGAGTTGTCTGTAGAGGGGCGAGGACTTAGCCTTGATTTGCCTACCGAGCCAGGAGCGAGTGCAGTACCAGAGACTACAGCTCGCTCGTAGTGCCGGTATAGTAGAGTAACTTAATTTATCTGTCCTTGTGTTCTCTGCAGTCTTTTCCTGGGTTCTCGCTTTCGGTGCTGGGACTCGTTGTTCCTGTGACTTGGCCTGCTAGCTAGAACACATGGGGATGATGAGTGGGTGATATCTTTATTTTACTATGCATTGCAGCTCTCTTTAAGTTTATGTATGTAACACTTTACAATACACATTACTCACACACTAGACAACACTATTAATACTTTCATGTATCAATTAACTGCACTGTCGTTTTGCTGCTGTTTCCGGAGTTCTATTGCGTAGGGCGCATACGGACTCAGAGGGGAGACAGAGTGAGAGAAGCGAAGTAGCCTATGCGGTAGTAGGCTACCGGCGCAGTACTGTTGCCTGCAACCTTTTAGTTATTCCAAGTATAGATTCATTCTTATAATAAGTGACTACTATTTATGTTCCTTCCATGTGTATTATTAGGTATCTACTGGATCATGAACATCTTGTATGCTACATGCTAGTGCATGTTAGTAGGGGACAGTTATTCTAGTGCACGCGCTTTCTAATAGGCGTGTACATTTGTCATTTAGCATTTCACTGTCATACCTTTAGCCTGCTTCTATTCTACATTATTAGAGGCTTAATATTAACGTAGTTTCTTGAGTATTGCATTTCTTTAGTAATAACGTAACCTATAAATGTCTGAGGGAGTTTAGCCTCATAGCCTACCCCTGTTGTACACTTTCGCCGAGTTAAGGTACCTCGTTACCATAGACGATAACTCTGTAGGGCGTTGGTGCTTTTGTTGTCTGGAGCATATAGTATTTGGGACTGGAATCGAGCGTGTCGTCACATAAGCCATTTCTGTCCTACGATCAAGAATCCCGAATATGTATTGCCGATCCAGCCGTAACAGTGGCCATACACAGAAGGCCCCAAGTGGACATAGCAGGTCACCCCCCTTAATGATGGTGGCCATACACAGAAGGCCCCAAAGTGGACATAGCAGGTCACCCACCTTAATGATGGTGGCCATACACAGAAGGCCCCAAGTGGACATAGTAGGTCACCCCCCTTAATGGTGGTGGACATACACAGAAGGCCCCAAGTGGACATAGCAGGTCACCCCCCTTAATGATGGTGGCCATACACAGAAGGCCCCAAAGTGGACATAGCAGGTCACCCCCCTTAATGATGGTGGCCATACACAGAAGGTCCCAAGTGGACATAGCAGGTCACCCCCCTTAATGATGGTGGCCATACACAGAAGGCCCCAAGTGGACATAGCAGGTCACCCCCCTTAATGATGGTGGCCATACACAGAAGGCCCCAAGTGGACATAGCAGGTCACCCCCCTTAATGATGGTGGCCATACACAGAAGGCCCCAAGTGGACATAGCAGGTCACCCCCTTAATGATGGTGGCCATACACAGAAGGCCCCAAAGTGGACATAGCAGGTCACCCCCCTTAATGATGGTGGCCATACACAGAAGGCCCCAAGTGGACATAGCAGGTCACCCCCCTTAATGGTGGTGGCCATACACAGAAGGCCCCAAGTGGACATAGCAGGTCACCCCCCTTAATGATGGTGGCCATTCACAGAAGGCCCCAAGTGGACATAGCAGGTCACCCCCCTTAATGATGGTGGCCATACACAGAAGGCCCCAAGTGGACATAGCAGGTCACCCCCCTTAATGATGGTGGCCATACACAGAAGGCCCCCCAAGTGGACATAGCAGGTCACCCCCCTTAATGATGGTGGCCATACACAGAAGGCTCCAAGTAGACATAGCAGGTCACCCCCTTAATGATGGTGGCCATACACAGAAGGCCCCAAAGTGGACATAGCAGGTCACCCCCCTTAATGATGGTGGCCATACACAGAAGGCCCCAAGTGGACATAGTAGGTCACCCCCCTTAATGGTGGTGGACATACACAGAAGGCCCCAAGTGGACATAGTAGGTCACCCCCCTTAATGATGGTGGCCATACACAGAAGGCCCCAAGTGGACATAGTAGGTCACCCCCCTTAATGATGGTGGCCATACACAGAAGGGCCCCAAAGTGGACTTATCCCCTTTAAAAGGGACAACCCATGCCAGTTTACTGAAGGACTTACAGGATTGACCACTCAATTTATGACCAGTCCGATCCCGAGGCCCTCTATGTATCTTGTTAGCACTATTTTGTTATAGTGGTGCTCGGCTAGTCCATCCACTAAACTGCTTCACCCTTATGTAAGCAATACCGATTTCTATCAGGCTTACTCCCCTAGACTGGTTGCCGACCAAGGCTGGCGAGTCCCATCCACCCAGATTTTTGTAAGGTTGTCTCCTCTAGATGGGTTGCCGACCAAGGCTAACGAGTCCCATCCACCCGAACAGTACATACGGGCCATATTTTATACGGCCATATATGCATTATATTTCCCTCTGCTTCACTTTGGTACAGTCGGTCAAATAAGTGATGTCGCGGCACCAAGTATATTTCGATCAATAATTAGGTATCAGCACTATCTAAGCATTATTTCATAGTTTTGAGTGAGATATACAGACATGTTCCTATATTTACACACCTTAGTCAACATCTGACAGACATGAATACAGCATACAGCGAGCAAAACGTAATAACAACGGCGACACGACTTATTTGGTCAACTGTACCGACACACAGTTTTTGAAAGCAATAAACGGTAACCCTTTTATGTGTTCCGCTCTAAACGTTATGGACAATAATACTTATGGTGAGTGAAGTAACTGGGTTAAGGTGGGATGGGCGTATTTATTTGGTGAGTGAAGTAACTGGGTTAAGGGGGGATGGGCGTATTTATTTGGGGAGTGAAGTAACTGGGTTAAGGGGGGATGGGCGTATTTATTTTATTATTTATTTATCTTTTTAATATGTTTTTTTAGTTTCCTCCCTAGACCTCCATCAAGCTTAATAAACACCCGCCTAGATAAATATGTACATTTTTCAATAGAAAAATATCCCGGCCCAAGGCCGGTTCCTCTTAAAATACAAGCTCGCTATCGCTCGCCAGGAAAAAATGGACACCTAAATGACGCGAAAAGTCTTAATATTGACAAAGAAATGGCGCGAAAGGTATTAAAATCGCCAAACTAATGGATCGAACGTCGAAAAATCTGAAAACTAATGGGGCTAAACATGAGGAAAAAGAAAGACCTGAAAAATGTCTTATCTCCCATAAAATTATTTGCTCTGGTCTTCCCCCAAAAAATCCACTCAATGACTAAAACTTCTATTTTGATTAACATTAATTAATATATTTTAAGTTTCAAGATAGTGGGATACAGTATTTTGTATGATAGATTATACAAATCATACATTAATCCAATCATCTTTTAATTTACTGCCACTAAAACATTCCATATAATTATATTATTTATCTTTACCTAAGAAGCAGTGTATAATAGTTCATTCTCTTGTATATAACTAGGGTTGTACACTCTTTTATATAACTTGGGTTGTACACTCTTGTATATAACTTGGGTTGTACACTCTTGTATATAACTAGGGTTGTACACTCTTGTATATAACTAGGGTTGTACACTCTTGTATATAACTAGGGTTGTACACTCTTGTATATAACTAGGGTTGTACACTCTTGTATATAACTTGGGCTGTACACTCTTGTATATAACTTGGGCTGTACACTCTTGTATATAACTTGGGTTGTACACTCTTGTATATAACTTGGGTTGTACACTCTTGTATATAACTTGGGTTGTACACTCTTGTATATAACTTGGGTTGTACACTCTTGTATATAACTTGGGTTGTACACTCTTGTATATAACTAGGGTTGTACACTCTTGTATATAACTAGGGTTGTACACTCTTGTATATAACTAGGGTTGTACACTCTTGTATATAACTTGGGCTGTACAATTAAATATATCACCGTCGTTAAGTAATAACAGTTTTGATACATTATTATGCCATCGACAGTTGGTAGTCAGAATATTTTTGTCTATGTGTTTGAAGGAGATAAAAGGCAGGCTGCCTGTAATGAGTGTCTCCCCCATAGCCAAAAGAATGACAGAGGCAAATTCAAGGGACGTACAAACACACACAAAGCTTAAAGCAGTCTAGGATGAAGGAAAGATTGATTGAGGGAAGAGAGTTCCAGAGTTCACTTGTTGAGTAGAATGAAGACTGAGGAAAATTGCTAATTCTAGGGTTGGAGAGCTGGACAGAATATGAGTGGGACTGTGTTGAAAGGCGGGTGCCTCGCGTTCGCCGAAAGGGAGGGGGTATGCACTGAGAGAGCTCTGAAGAATACTGATTGTTGTAATAGTGATAGAAGAGTGAAAGAGATGCAAAAGTGCGGCGTGAAAAAAAAAAAGAGATTGTAAGGAACTAGTAAGAGGAAGTGAGTTTATGAGGCGAAACGGTTTTGACTTTCGAGAAGTGCAGTATGGCTTAGGACAGAATGATGAGCTGGACAACATTTATTCGTATCCTTCATTGTTAAAGGGCTTTCCCACATGCCTGTTTTTGTCATCGACAAAACCCGACATGCTGTTTTTTGTCCCTTGTCTCGTCTTGTCTGCGAAAATTTGTCCATGGTCGTCTTTGGTCCCCAAATAATCGCTGGAGTTCTGTTGGAGTTGGGAACGTGGCTGCGAGACTCGAGTTGATTTTTGGAAACTCCAAACAATATTCTGAATGTCGGTTACGTTCCCGACGGTCGAGCATAGTCGGTTACGTGTCTGCGACTAATTGACTACCTGTCGACGATATTCGGATGGGTTTGACAGGGTGTCAGACAAAATAAAACGTTACGAACAAGCTCAACCCGTTGGCGACGTATTGCGAGTCCACGTAACTCGTCGGACAACCAGTCAACGACATGACCCGGCTGATGTGGTATGTCAGCCCAACCAACTGTCCGACCTTGGCCGAATGTGAGTATGCTCAACTCGACATTGTTGGAGAGTGCCATTTAATGGTCTGCAACACCTTCGGACATGTCTGCGATACTACCCGACATAGCCGACAACCATGTGCAAATGGCCTAGGACTTTGCCACTTATGGTGCGAATTATTAGCCGAAAAGGTCACCATCACAAAACTTTATGTAATGTACAGTACATCAACATGTTGGTATCACACCTACACATCCCACTGCGAAGGTTATTTGAACAATAATTTTGTGGATGTGTTGTGGGCATGGCTGGGAGCACCTGCGCTCCATTGTTTCGGTGGTACGCGAGCGGGTGGAAGGAGGAAGAGGGAAGGGAAGAAAATTACGTTATGTCCCTTATATCTCCCCTATGTCAGCAATATTATTACGTTATGTCCCTTATATCTCCCCTATGTCATGTCCCTTATATCTCCCCTATGTCAGCAATATTATTACGTTATGTCCCTTATATCTCCCCTATGTCAGCAATATTATTACGTTATGTCCCTTATATCTCCCCTATGTCAGCAATATTATTACGTTATGTCCCTTATATCTCCCCTATGTCAGCAATATTATTACGTTATGTCCCTTAT
>JBAKBP010025090.1:0-33966 GCA_037953745.1 Lithodes maja | reverse complement strand
GGTATTTCCATCAACATGGCTTTGTGAGTCGGCATTTTCAGTACTATTAGGTATCAAATCAAAATACAGATCAAAACTCAACACACCTGAACATGATCTTCGTTGTGCAATTGCTAAAGTTTCCCCTCGTATCAGTGAGCTTGTTGCTAAAAAACAAGCTCACCCATCTCACTAGTTCTGTTTAGATTTGGTTACAATTGTTATCAATAATTTTGTCTGAATACTAGAGTGCATTAACATTTTTTTCATTTTGTTGGCCCTGTTTCTGCCTTATCTGCAGGACTGAATGTGTGTTGAATTGGTAGTGATCCATTTATGTTGAGTTACTGCGATGCATCAAAATAAGAATACCTGAGTTTTGTTTATTAATGTTTTGGATAATAATAAACAGGTATGTATTGTATGTGCTGGATCAAAATATAAATTACCTTAGTAATTGCTTTATTTCTGTTATCACCATTTAATATACCTATGTAATCTACACATGCAGACTCTATAAATTTAAAATAATATCAAAATAGTAAAATGTCCTTTTTTAATATTAAGCCTAATTTTTTGTGTTAGGGGTACAGGGAACCTATAAAAAAGCCCAAGGGGTACCGAGGAACAAAAAGTTTGGGAACCCCTGTTCTTGAGGATGTGAACATAATCATAGACAAGGAAAACATTTATGCCATCTGGTGCTAGTGTTACTTTTCCAGGACCCCCAAGCATTCTGTAAACAGCTTGATTCATTGGACAGTTGTCACAGACGAACGATACTGGATGGCCACCACTAGCTTTAACAACATATACAGCCTCAAGTAATATTTCCTTCAGTTGAATAGCATTCAGTTTTGATACAGGATGAATTCGTATGATGTACCATGGTCCTCCATAGTGACAAACTACTTCAATAGCAAGGACAGATGTTGCTAGATTTGCTGGTCCGTTTGTTGCATAGCCTACTATATGCTCTCCTGTAAATCTAAGGGCCTGCTTAAGCTTGACTTCATCAAACAAAATGTTAACTAACCGCTGTTGTGGCTTCAACTGATCAAAAAGGATTGGGAGACACTTGTCAGCATAAGTGCGAGATAACAATTGGCGAATCTGTTTCTCACAAGGAAGACTAATTGCTTTGGAGTGTCTAAGCATTCTATATGCTGCGGGTGATATACAAAACAGTTCTTCTGCAAGAATTAACATATGCATTGTATATCGGCGATTTTTAGGAGGAATAAGAAGGAGTTGTAACTGTGCTTGAATGAACTGAAAACCTTCAATTTCATGAAATTCTGTGATAGAGTCAAGTTCTGAAATTATTCTTTTTAAGTGGTCAGTATTAGTCGCTTCATGAGTGTTAATAATTTTCACTATTCTTCAATTTGAGACCACTTACTTACCAAGCTATTTTTTTGAAGATTCAGTTTACTTTTTGGTATCTCCAAGCCACTTTTCTCTGCTACTACCAGCTGCAGAAAACCAAAAGGAGACTGTACCTCTTTAAAATGAAGAAACTTATCAACTGCTCTACCATTACCATCTGTCTTAAACATTGTCAGTTCTCTACCATTTTGCATTATATAAAACTCAGGGTAGTGTTTTCCAATCTCTCCTGCAAATTTGTCATAACTATGCATTTTGTCTTGTTCATTTTCAAATTCAGTTTGTTTTTTAGGTCTTGCTTCACTTGTCACTGTTTTAGTTAACCTAGGAGCTAACGTAAGTTGTTTGAGGCAAGACTTGGGTACACCTTTAAAAACTGTAGGAGGCCCAGCTGGTCGTTTTCCTCCCCGAACTGTGACCCAATCGCAGTCGAAGTGTGATGCACAAATCCATAGTTTCGACCTGTCTCTCAAACTTTCTGGGCTATTTGGCATAGCACTAATCCATGCATGTCGTTCTTGTTCTTCATTCGGGAAACACACCATAGGACTGTATGGCTCTCCCCTGTAGTTTCCACGACAATTGAATGCAGCACATCTTTTCGGCATTGTTCCTGTAAAGCAAAAAACCAAGAATAGTTGTGAAATGGTTATCATTACATATCAAAGCAACCCGTTGACATCAGCTCAATTCTAATATTTATCAGCTAAATAAGTTGTTAACACAGATCCTTTTGTGACTGGTAAGTATTTATAAGAAAATTACTTACAATAAGCTGAGAGATAACGAAGAACAGAACAAAAAGGTGTAGCCTCTAACGTGTCTCGTGGGTGACTGGCGTCTGGCATCATCCTGGGCTGTTCGTTTTCTGGCGAGACATTATGTCGCCAATATGGCGGGGATATGGACGATTGCGTGTGAAATTACATGCATTTATATGTAAAGTTGTGTTTGTGTACATATTTTTGTGTTTAAGAAAGTCGGAGAGACCACTGCTTTCATGATACTACTTTTAAGCAATGGACCCAAGTTTCAAACTCTGAGAGTGCTCGTTTCCAGTCCTTATGTAAAGGGGTCTATGCTTTATATAAACAAGCGAGGTGGACTCCCTTAAAACCATACAACAGACCTACTGTAAGTAATGGTGATGTTGTATAATGTGACTGGCATTATTACTGTTATGTCTTAATATAAACAAGCGAGGTGGACTCCCTTAAAACCATACAACAGACCTACTGTAAGTAATGTTGATGATGTATAATGTGACAGGCATTATTACTGTTATGTCTTAATATAAACAAGCGAGGTGGACTCCCTTAAAACCATACAACAGACCTACTGTAAGTAATGGTGATGGTGTATAATGTGACAGGCATTATTACTGTTATGTCTTAATATAAACAAGCGAGGTGGACTCCCTTAAAACCATACAACAGACCTACTGTAAGTAATGGTGATGGTGTATAATGTGACAGGCATTATTACTGTTATGTCTTAATATAAACAAGCGAGAAGGACTCCCTTAAAACCATACAACAGACCTACTATAAGTAATGGTGATGGTGTATAATGTGACAGGCATTATTACTGTTATGTCTTAATATAAACAAGCGAGGTGGGCTGCCTTAAAACCATACAACAGACCTACTGTAAGTAATAGTGATGGTGTATAATGTGACAGGCATTATTACTGTTATGTCTTAGTATAAACAAGCGAGGTAGGCTGCCTTAAAACCATACAACAGACCTTCTGTAAGTACTGGTGATGGTGTATTATGTGACAGGCATTATTACTGTTATGTCTTAATATAAACAAGCGAGGTGGACTCCCTTAAAACCATACAACAGACCTACTGTAAGTAATGGTGATGGTGTATTATGTGACAGGCATTATTACTGTTATGTCTTAATATAAACAAGCGAGGTGGACTCCCTTAAAACCATACAACAGACCTACTGTAAGTAATGGTGATGGCGTATAATGTGACAGGAATTATTACTGTTATGTCTTAATATAAACAAGCGAGGTGGACTCCCTTAAAACCAAACAACAGAACTACTGTAAGTAATGATGATGGTGTATAATGTGACAGGCATTATTGCTGTTATGTCTTAATATAAACAAGCGAGGTGGGCTGCCTTAAAACCATACAACAGACCTACTGTAAGTAATGGTGATGGTGTATAATGTGACAGGCATTATTACTGTTATGTCTTAATATAAACAAGCGAGGTGGGCTCCCTTAAAACCCTACAACAGACCTACTGTAAGTAATGGTGATGGTGTATAATGTGACAGGCATTATTTCTGTTATGTCTTAATATAAACAAGCGAGATGGACTCCCTTAAAACCATACAACAGACCTACTGTAAGTAATGGTGATGGTGTGTAATGTGACAGGCATTATTACTGTTATGTCTTAATATAAACAAGCAAGGTGGACTCCCTTAAAACCATACAACAGACCTACTGTAAGTAATGGTGATGGTGTATAATGTGACAGGCATTATTACTGTTATGTCTTAATATAAACAAGCGAGGTGGGCTCCCTTAAAACCATACAACAGACCTACTGTAAATAATGGTGATGGTGTATAATGTGACAGGCATTATTACTGTTACGTAATATAAACAAGCGAGGTGAACTCCCTTAAAACCATACAACAGACCTACTGTAAGTAATGGTGATGGTGTATAATGTGACAGGCATTAATAATGTTATGTCTTAATATAAACAAGCGAGGTGGACTCCCTTAAAACCATACAACAGACCTACTGTAAGTAATGTTGATGGTGTATAATGTGACAGGCATTATTACTGTTATGTCTTAATATAAACAAGCGAGGTGGACTCCCTTAAAACCATACAACAGACCTACTGTAAGTAACGGTGATGGTGTATAATGTGACAGGCATTATTACTGTTATGTCTTAATATAAACAAGCGAGGTGGGCTCCCTTAAAACCTACAACAGACCTACTGTAGGTAATGGTGATGGTGTATAATGTGACAGGCATTATTACTGTTATGTCTTCACCTCTGAAGTGCGCATGGGGGTAATTAGACACCTCTCCCTGTGCGCATGTATTTGAGGTGTTTCCGTCACTAAAATATTCATTGTACATTAACCCGGGAACTGCGGGGAGACTCTTAAGAGTTCCCCCGGCGGACTGTGGGGAGACTCTTGAGAGTAAGTAAAACAAAAAATCAATTTTTGACATCGAAAAAAAAAAAAAAAAAAATATTTTTTTATTTTTTTATTTTTTTTTGGCCCCTGGGCCATGCAAAATCTCAGTCCTCTACCTCCCCTCCTTCCCCACTTTCCTCCTCTCCTTCAGTTATCACCTATTTTCCCTGTTATTCCCTTATTCTGAGGTATATTTTCGTGCTAACATTAGCGAGTTGCAAGCAGGGTCTTGTCATCACTGATGGCAAGCGAGTGCAAGAGAGAGAGAGAGAGAGAGTATCGATCGACTGTGTCTCAGTGGCCTTGGGGGAAATTGGCGGGAAAGCAGGTTGCCTCACCCATACATTATACAACTCGCAGGCTATATCTCCGATTTTGACCATCCAAACGCTGTTTTCACTCGTTTTATTGTTGTTTCAGGTTAATACCTTTATAATCAACCCATAATAGGCGCATATGGATAAGTATTAATGCTATTAATGGTACAATGAATATTTTAGTGACGGAAACACCTCAAATACGTCAGCACAGGGGGACGTTTCCAATTACCCCCATGCGCACTTGTTAGGTTAATAGCATTAATACTTATCCATATGCGCCTATTATGGGTTGATTATAAAGGTATTAACCTGAAACAACAATAAAACGAGTGAAAACAGCGTTTGGATGGTCAAAATCGGAGATATAGCCCGCGAGTTGTATAATGTATGGGTGGGGCAAGCTGCTTTCCCGCCAATTTCCCCCAAGGCCACTGAGACACAGTCGATCGATACTCTCTCTCTCTCTCTTGCATTCGCTTGCTATCAGTGATGACCACACCCTGCAACCGTATTTCTAATGTTAGCACGAAAATATACCTCAGAATAAGGGAATAACAGGGAAAATAGGTGATAACTGAAGGAGAGGAGGAGAGTGGGGAAGGAGGGGAGGTAGAGGACTGAGATTTTGCATGGCCCACGGGCCAAAAAAATAAAAAATAAAAAAAATAAAAAATAAAAAAAATAAAAATTTGATGCCAAAAGTTGATTTTTTTTTTCTCGGACTCTTAACCCTTAACTGTCGGCGAGCAACATAAGTCGAGTTAAATAAAGCTGGACTATGTGGCGGCGCTCGACATAGGTCGTGTGGCAATTTCAGCACGTAATGTTGCTGAGAGAGATAGACAAGTGGTGGCAGGAGAGTAGCGAGCGTATGACTGCTCCAGACCACCGCGGCGAACCTACTGACACGAATCCCACCTCCTCCCTCCCTCTCTCACTCGCTATATACGGAATTGTATGGGGAAAGTGCCTAATTACATGCTTTTTGCACTCGCGTTGCACGGTTATTGCAAGAAAACTAGCCATCATAAAAGGATCGTTATGGTGTCATTCGAAAGCTCTGTTTATGCCCTTTCAGGGATAGAAACTTGTTTTATGTTCTGGGTCTTATTTAGGCATGAAAATGATCACGTAAACAGCCCTATTTTGGCTAAAAACACCCCGCTGGGCGGTACATATAAATAAACTGCATAGGCCGCTCGTAAGGTGTTAAGAGTCTCCCAGCAGTCCGCCGGAGGAACTCTTAAGAGTCTTCCCGCAGTTCCCGGGTTAATATAAACAAGCGAGGTGGACTCCCTTAACCTCTGAAGTGCTGACGTATTTGAGGTTTTTCGTCACTAAAATATTCATTGTACCATTAATAGCATTAATAATTATCCATATGCGCCTATTATGGGTTGATTATAAAGGTATTAACCTGAAACAACAATAAAACGAGTGAAAACAGCGTTTGGATGGTCAAAATCGGAGATATAGCCCGCGAGTTGTATAATGTATAGGTGAGGCAAGCTACCTTCCCGCCAATTTTCCCCAAGGCCACTGCGACACAGTCGATCGATACTCTCTCTCTCTCTCTTGCACTCGATGGCCATCAGTGATGACAACACCCTGCTTGCAACTCGCTAATGTTAGCACGAAAATATACCTCAGAATAAGGGAATAATAGGGAAAATAGGTGATAACTGAGGAATAGGAGGAAAGTGGGGAAGGAGGGGAGGTAGAGGACTGAGATTTTGCATGGCCCAGGGGCCAAACAAAAATAAAAAAATAAAAAAATAAAAATAAAAAAATATTTTTTTTTTCGATGTAAAAAGTTGATTTTTAGTTTTACTTACTCCAGAGAGTCTTCCCGCAGCTCCCGGGTTAAAACCATACAACAGACCTACTGTAAGTAATAGTGATGGTGTGTAATGTGACAGGCATTATTACTGTTATGTCTTAATATAAACAAGCGAGGTGGACTCCCTTAACCCGGGAACTGCGGGGAGACTCTTAAGAGTTCCCCCGGCGGACTGCGGGGAGACTCTTAAGAGTAAGTAAAACAAAAAATCAACTTTTGACATCGAAAAAAAAAAAAAATATTTTTATTTTTTTATTTTTTTATTTTTTTTTTGGCCCCTGGGCCATGCAAAATCTCAGTCCTCTACCTCCCTTCCTTCCCCACTTTCCTCCTCTCCTTCAGTTATCACCTATTTTCCCTGTTATTCCCTTATTCTGTGGTATATTTTCGTGCTAACATTAGCGAGTTGCAAGCAGGGTGTTGTCATCACTGATGGCAAGCGAGTGCAAGAGAGAGAGAGAGAGTATCGATCGACTGTGTCTCAGTGGCCTTGGGGGAAATAGGCGGGAAAGCAGGTTGCCTCACCCATACATTATACAACTCGCGGGCTATATCTCCGATTTTGACCATCCAAACGCTGTTTTCACTTGTTTTATTGTTGTTTCAGGTTAATACCTTTATAGTCAACCCATAATAGGCGCATATGGATAAGTATTAATGCTATTAATGGTACAATGAATATTTTAGTGACGGAAACACCTCAAATACGTCTGCACAGGGGGACGTTTCCAATTACCCCCATGCGCACTTGTTAGGTTAAAACCATACAACAGACCTACTGTAAGTAATGGTGATGGTGTATAATGTGACAGGCATTATTACTGTTATGTCTTAATATAAACAAGCGAGGTGGACTCCCTTAAAACCATACAACAGACCTACTGTAAGTAATGGTGATGGTGTATAATGTGACAGGCATTATTACTGTTATGTCTTAATATAAACAAGCAAGGTGGGCTGCCTTAAAACCATACAACAGACCTACTGTAAGTAATGGTGATGGTGTATAATGTGACAGGCATTATTACTGTTATGTCTTAATATAAACAAGCGAGGTGGGCTGCCTTAAAACCATACAACAGACCTACTGTAAGTAATGGTGATGGTGTATAATGTGACAGACATTATTACTGTTATGTCTTAATATAAACAAGCGAGCTGGGCTCCCTTAAAACCCTACAACAGACCTACTGTAAGTAATGTTGATGGTGTATAATATGACAGGCATTATTATTGTTATGTCTTAATATAAACAAGCGAGGTAGACTCCCTTAAAACCATACAACAGACCAACTGTAAGTAATGGTGATGGTGTATAATGTGACAGGCATTATTACTGTTATGTCTAAATATAAACAAGCGAGGTGGACTCCCTTAAAACCATACAACAGACCTACTGTAAGTAATGGTGATGGTGTATAATGTGACTGGCATTATTACTGTTATGTCTTAATATAAACAAGCAAGGTGGACTCCCTTAAAACCATACAACAGACCTACTGTAAGTAATGTTGATGGTGTATAATGTGATAGGCATTATTACTGTTATGTCTTAATATAAACAAGCGAGGTGGACTCCCTTAAAACCATACAACAGACCTATTGTAAGTAATGGTGATGGTGTATAATGTGACAGGCATTATTACTGTTATGTCTTAATATAAACAAGCGAGGTGGACTCCCTTAAAACCATACAACAGACCTACTGTAAGTAATGGTGATGGTGTATAATGTGACAGGCATTATTAATGTTATGTCTTAATATAAACAAGCGAGGTGGACTCCCTTAAAACCATACAACAGACCTACTGTAAGTAATGGTGGTGTATAATGTGACAGGCATTATAACTGTTATGTCTTAATATAAACAAGCGAGGTGGACTCCTTTAAAACCATACAACAGACCTACTGTAAGAAATGGTGATGGTGTATAATGTGACAGGCATTATAAATGTTATGTCTTAATATAAACAAGCAATGTGGACTCCCTTAAAACCATTCAACAGACCTACTGTAAGTAATGGTGATGGTGTATAATGTGACAGGCATTATTACTGTTATGTCTTAATATAAACAAGCGAGGTGGACTCCCTTAAAACCATACAACAGACCTACTTTAAGTAATGGTGATGGTGTATAATGTGACAGGCATTATTACTGTTATGTCTTAATATAAACAAGCGAGGTGGGCTGCCTTAAAACCATACAACAGACCTACTGTAAGTAATGGTGATGGTGTATAATGTGACAGGTATTATTACTGTTATGTCTTAATATAAACAAGCAAGGTGGACTCCCTTAAAACCATACAACAGACCTACTGTAAGTATTGGGGATGGTGTATAATATGACAGGCATTATTACTGTTATTTCTTAATATAATCAAGCGAGGTGGACTCCCTTAAAACCATACAACAGACCTACTTTATGTAATGGTGATGGTGTATAATGTGACAGGCATTATTACTGTTATGTCTTAATATAAACAAGTGAGGTGGGCTGCCTTAAAACCATACAACAGACCTACTGTAAGTAATGGTGATGGTGTATAATGTGACAGGCATTATTACTGTTATGTCTTAATATAAACAAGCGAGGTGGACTCCCTTAAAACCATACAACAGACCTACTGTAAGTAATGGTGATGGTGTATAATGTGACAGGCATTATTACTGTTATGTCTTAATATAAACAAGCGAGGTGGACTCCCTTAAAACCATACAACAGACCTACTGTAAGTAACGGTGATGGTGTATAATGTGACAGGCATTATTACTGTTATGTCTTAATATAAACAAGCGAGGTGGGCTGCCTTAAAACCATACAACAGACCTACTGTAAGTAATGGTGATGGTGTATAATGTGACAGGCATTATTACTGTTATGTCTTAATATAAACAAGCGAGGTGGGCTGCCTTAAAACCATGCAACAGACCTACTGTAAGTAATGGTGATGGTGTATAATGTGACTGGCATTATTACTGTTATGTCTTAATATAAACAAGCAAGGTGGACTCCCTTAAAACCATACAACAGACCTACTGTAAGTAATGTTGATGGTGTATAATGTGATAGGCATTATTACTGTTATGTCTTAATATAAACAAGCGAGGTGGACTCCCTTTAAACCATACAACAGACCTATTGTAAGTAATGGTGATGGTGTATAATGTGACAGGCATTATTACTGTTATGTCTTAATATAAACAAGCGAGGTGGACTCCCTTAAAACCATACAACAGACCTACTGTAAGTAATGGTGATGGTGTATAATGTGACAGGCATTATTAATGTTATGTCTTAATATAAACAAGCGAGGTGGACTCCCTTAAAACCATACAACAGACCTACTGTAAGTAATGGTGGTGTATAATGTGACAGGCATTATAACTGTTATGTCTTAATATAAACAAGCGAGGTGGACTCCTTTAAAACCATACAACAGACCTACTGTAAGAAATGGTGATGGTGTATAATGTGACAGGCATTATTACTGTTATGTCTTAATATAAACAAGCGAGGTGGACTCCCTTAAAACCATTCAACAGACCTACTGTAAGTAATGGTGATGGTGTATAATGTGACAGGCATTATTACTGTTATGTCTTAATATAAACAAGCGAGGTGGACTCCCTTAAAACCATACAACAGACCTACTTTAAGTAATGGTGATGGTGTATAATGTGACAGGCATTATTACTGTTATGTCTTAATATAAACAAGCGAGGTGGGCTGCCTTAAAACCATACAACAGACCTACTGTAAGTAATGGTGATGGTGTATAATGTGACAGGTATTATTACTGTTATGTCTTAATATAAACAAGCAAGGTGGACTCCCTTAAAACCATACAACAGACCTACTGTAAGTATTGGGGATGGTGTATAATATGACAGGCATTATTACTGTTATTTCTTAATATAATCAAGCGAGGTGGACTCCCTTAAAACCATACAACAGACCTACTTTATGTAATGGTGATGGTGTATAATGTGACAGGCATTATTACTGTTATGTCTTAATATAAACAAGTGAGGTGGGCTGCCTTAAAACCATACAACAGACCTACTGTAAGTAATGGTGATGGTGTATAATGTGACAGGCATTATTACTGTTATGTCTTAATATAAACAAGCGAGGTGGACTCCCTTAAAACCATACAACAGACCTACTGTAAGTAATGGTGATGGTGTATAATGTGACAGGCATTATTACTGTTATGTCTTAATATAAACAAGCGAGGTGGACTCCCTTAAAACCATACAACAGACCTACTGTAAGTAACGGTGATGGTGTATAATGTGACAGGCATTATTACTGTTATGTCTTAATATAAACAAGCGAGGTGGGCTGCCTTAAAACCATACAACAGACCTACTGTAAGTAATGGTGATGGTGTATAATGTGACAGGCATTATTACTGTTATGTCTTAATATAAACAAGCGAGGTGGGCTGCCTTAAAACCATGCAACAGACCTACTGTAAGTAATGGTGATGGTGTATAATGTGACAGATATTATTACTGTTATGTCTTAATATAAACAAGCAAGGTGGACTCCCTTAAAACCATACAACAGACCTACTGTAAGTATTGGGGATGGTGTATAATATGACAGGCATTATTACTGTTATTTCTTAATATAATCAAGCGAGGTGGACTCCCTTAAAACCATACAACAGACCTACTGTAAGTAATGGTGATGGTGTATAATGTGACAGGCATTATTACTGTTATGTCTTAATATAAACAAGCGAGGTGGACTCCCTTAAAACCATACAACAGACCTACTGTAAGTAACGGTGATGGTGTATAATGTGACAGGCATTATTACTGTTATGTCTTAATATAAACAAGCGAGGTGGGTTCCCTTAAAATCCTACAACAGACCTACTGTAAGTAATGGTGATGGTGTATAATGTGACAGGCATTATTACTGTTATGTCTTAATATAAACAAGCGAGGTAGACTCCCTTAAAACCATACAACAGACCTACTGTAATTAATGGTGATGGTGTATAATGTGACAGGCATTATTACTGTTATGTCTTAATATAAACAAGCGAGGTGGACTCCCTTAAAACCATACAACAGACCTACTGTAAGGAATGGTGATGGTGTATAATGTGACAGGCATTATTACTGTTATGTCTTAATATAAACAAGCGAGGTGGGCTGCCTTAAAACCATACAACAGACCTACTGTAAGTAATGGTGATGGTGTATAATGTGACAGGCATTATTACTGTTATGTCTTAATATAAACAAGCGAGGTGGGCTGCCTTAAAACCATGCAACAGACCTACTGTAAGTAATGGTGATGGTGTATAATGTGACAGATATTATTACTGTTATGTCTTAATATAAACAAGCGAGGTGGACTCCCTTAAAACCACACAACAGACCAACTGTAAGTAATGGTGATGGTGTATAATATGACAGGCATTATTACTGTTATGTCTTTATATCATAGACTCCTCTACATAAGGACTGGCGTCGGCCATTCTCGGGTCCCGGAACTTGGGTCCATTGTCAGGCCCACAAACTGAGGTCTTATTTCAGTTTTACTGGATATGGGACTTTGTGTTTTTACACTACAACATCTTATTAACTAGAGCAACCAAGTAAAGGAAAATAAAACATTTGTTTTTGGTTGATTGACTCATAAGTCTCTTTCGTGATTGAACATAATAGGAAAATATACAGTTATAATGAGATAGTTTATAAGAACATGTATTATACAAGCAAAGCATCATACCATGACTTACATTAATTTAATATTAGAAGAAATTAAAGTAAAACCTTTGCAAAATATTACTTTACACATAATTTTACATATTATATCAAAAGTCACATAACACAATAATTAACTTAAACATTAGAAAGTTTCTCTTGTCGCCTTAAGCAGCCTAGTGTACACTCCCGATCGCTTGTATTAAATTCAAAGGTCTTAAACAACACATTACACAATGTCTGGCATGCTCCTGAATGGCTAGCTAAAGGAGCATCTACATAAGACAAGCATTGTTTCAAGTAATTGCAACAACACTTTTTCGAGTCTTGAAGAGACATTTGAAGGGTGATGCCACTATGTACAAAGAAGACAGTAGCCAGTGTAGGCATACTCAGCCCACCTCGATTGAGCGCAGTCAAAAACTCTGATGACAAGCATTCCCCAGAATCTACTTCCTGTTGTCCATGTTTATGAGCTAAAAATCCCCCAATGTAGACAATTTTATGTTTTAAAGTATCATCTGAATCTAGAAGTAGTTGAGTGTCTTGTAATGTCAGCTCTTCCAGAAGTTGTAAATCACCATCATCTATTGCTGCTGTACAAAATTCACAGCTTACTTCTTTGGCTCGGTCAGGAACGATGTCACGTTTCAACAGCTGATGCAACTGCTGTACTTTGGATGCTGCTTGAACATTCCCAATGTCAATGTAAAAATTTCCTCCACTACGTTGTCTTGCTTGACCAAAAACTTTTCTAGGGGATCTTGTGAAAAAACAGCAGGTAGGATGTAAGCAAAATCATGCGTTTCAAAAAGATATTGTGCTGCTTCTATGTTATACCTTGTTGTGAT
Organism: Lithodes maja; assembly: GCA_037953745.1. Classification (NCBI taxonomy): domain Eukaryota; kingdom Metazoa; phylum Arthropoda; class Malacostraca; order Decapoda; family Lithodidae; genus Lithodes; species Lithodes maja. The sequence goes on along the minus strand of JBAKBP010025090.1, from coordinate 20,665 downwards.
GACAAAGGCATCTGCTGTTGACTGTGTTAGTTGCTTCTCTCTGCCATGCCCACCAGTCCACCGACAGCTGGATACAACTGTACACATTTCCTGCAGAGCTTTGAAGTTTGTACAGTTTAATGTCCAAGGTTCACGATATTGGTCTCGTAAATGAACTGCGCTGTACTTGCTTTTAACATTCATCATTTTAAACCAATTGGCTACCAGTGTTATGTATATCACTGTTCCATCCTGAAATTTAACAGTTCCTTTAAGACCTTCAAATGCAGCAATCGTTTTCTCATTGAACACTTGGCAAACTAAGGGCACACTCTGACGTTGCAATGGTTTAGGAAATACTGATGAGCGTGTGAGTTTTGTCAGACGAAGTGGTGTCTTCTGATCTTCATTGTAAAGAGCTTTAACATCACTCCAACACGCCAAATATTCTGTACCGTCCTTGCTAAAATGTAATTCTTGACATTTCTCTGTGATCCAGTTGTTTCTCATATTCTTGAGGATGTGAACATAATCATAGACAAGGAAAACATTTATGCCATCTGGTGCTAGTGTTACTTTTCCAGGACCCCCAAGCATTCTGTAAACGGCTTGATTCAGTGGACAGTTGTCACAGACGAACGATACTGGATGGCCACCACTAGCTTTAACAACATATACAGCCTCAAGTAATATTTCCTTCAGTTGAATAGCATTCAGTTTTGATACAGGATGAATTCGTATGATGTACCATGGTCCTCCATAGTGACAAACAACTTCAATAGCAAGGACAGATGTTGCTAGATTTGCTGGTCCGTTTGTTGCATAGCCAACTATATGCTCTCCTGTAAATCTAAGGGCCTGCTTAAGCTTGACTTCATCAAACAAAATGTTAACTAACCGCTGTTGTGGCTTCAACTGATCAAAAAGGATTGGGAGACACTTGTCAGCATAAGTGCGAGATAACAATTGGCGAATCTGTTTCTCACAAGGAAGACTAATTGCTTTGGAGTGTCTAAGCATTCTATATGCTGCGGGTGATATACAAAACAGTTCTTCTGTAAGAATTAACATATGCATTGTATATCGGCGATTTTTAGGAGGAATAAGAAGGAGTTGTAACTGTGCTTGAATGAACTGAAAACCTTCAATTTCATGAAATTCTGTGATAGAGTCAAGTTCTGAAATTATTCTTTTTAAGCGGTCAGTATTAGTCGCTTCATGAGTGTTAATAATTTTCACTATTTCTTCAATTTGAGACCACTTACTTACCAAGCTATTTTTTTGAAGATTCAGTTTACTTTTTGGTATCTCCAAGCCACTTTTCTCTGCTACTACCAGCTGCAGAAAACCAAAAGGAGACTGTACCTCTTTAAAATGAAGAAACTTATCAACTGCTCTACCATTACCATCTGTCTTAAACATTGTCAGTTCTCTACCATTTTGCATTATATAAAACTCAGGGTAGTGTTTTCCAATCTCTCCTGCAAATTTGTCATAACTATGCATTTTGTCTTGTTCATTTTCAAATTCAGTTTGTTTTTTAAGTCTTGCTTCACTTGTCACTGTTTTAGTTAACCTAGGAGCTAACGTAAGTTGTTTGAGGCAAGACTTGGGTACACCTTTAAAAACTGTAGGAGGCCCAGCTGGTCGTTTTCCTCCCCGAACTGTGACCCAATCGCAGTCGAAGTGTGATGCACAAATCCATAGTTTCGACCTGTCTCTCAAACTTTCTGGGCTATTTGGCATAGCACTAATCCATGCATGTCGTTCTTGTTCTTCATTCGGGAAACACACCATAGGACTGTATGGCTCTCCCCTGTAGTTTCCACGACAATTGAATGCAGCACATCTTTTCGGCATTGTTCCTGTAAAGCAAAAAACCAAGAATAGTTGTGAAATGGTTATCAGTACATATCAAAGCAACCCGTTGACATCAGCTCAATTCTAATATTTATCAGCTAAATAAGTTGTTAACACAGATCCTTTTGTGACTGGTAAGTATTTATAAGAAAATTACTTACAATAAGCTGAGAGATAACGAAGAACAGAACAAAAAGGTGTTGCCTCTAACGTGTCTCGTGGGTGACTGGCGTCTGGCATCATCCTGGGCTGTTCGTTTTCTGGCGAGACATTATGTCGCCAATATGGTGGGGATATGGACGATTGCGTGTGAAATTACATGCATTTATATGTAAAGTTGTGTTTGTGTACATATTTTTGTGTTTAAGAAAGTCGGAGAGACCACTGCTTTCATGATACTACTTTTAAGCAATGGACCCAAGTTTCAAACTCTGAGAGTGCTGGTTTCCAGTCCTTATGTAAAGGGGTCTATGCTTTATATAAACAAGCGAGGTGGACTCCCTTAAAACCATACAACAGACCTACTGTAAGTAATGGTGATGTTGTATAATGTGACTGGCATTATTACTGTTATGTCTTAATATAAACAAGCGAGGTGGACTCCCTTAAAACCATACAACAGACCTACTGTAAGTAATGTTGATGATGTATAATGTGACAGGCATTATTACTGTTATGTCTTAATATAAACAAGCGAGGTGGACTCCCTTAAAACCATACAACAGACCTACTGTAAGTAATGGTGATGGTGTATAATGTGACAGGCATTATTACTGTTATGTCTTAATATAAACAAGCGAGGTGGACTCCCTTAAAACCATACAACAGACCTACTGTAAGTAATGGTGATGGTGTATAATCTGACAGGCATTATTACTGTTATGTCTTAATATAAACAAGCGAGGAGGACTCCCTTAAAACCATACAACAGACCTACTGTAAGTAATGGTGATGGTGTATAATGTGACAGGCATTATTACTGTTATGTCTTAATATAAACAAGCGAGGTGGGCTGCCTTAAAACCATACAACAGACCTACTGTAAGTAATAGTGATGGTGTATAATGTGACAGGCATTATTACTGTTATGTCTTAGTATAAACAAGCGAGGTAGGCTGCCTTAAAACCATACAACAGACCTACTGTAAGTACTGGTGATGGTGTATTATGTGACAGGCATTATTACTGTTATGTCTTAATATAAACAAGTGAGGTGGACTCCCTTAAAACCATACAACAGACCTACTGTAAGTAATGGTGATGGTGTATTATGTGACAGGCATTATTACTGTTATGTCTTAATATAAACAAGCGAGGTGGACTCCCTTAAAACCAAACAACAGACCTACTGTAAGTAATGATGATGGTGTATAATGTGACAGGCATTATTGCTGTTATGTCTTAATATAAACAAGCGAGGTGGGCTGCCTTAAAACCATACAACAGACCTACTGTAAGTAATGGTGATGGTGTATAATGTGACAGGCATTATTACTGTTATGTCTTAATATAAACAAGCGAGGTGGGCTCTCTTAAAACCCTACAACAGACCTACTGTAAGTAATGGTGATGGTGTATAATGTGACAGGCATTATTTCTGTTATGTCTTAATATAAACAAGCGAGGTGGACTCCCTTAAAACCATACAACAGACCTACTGTAAGTAATGGTGATGGTGTGTAATGTGACAGGCATTATTACTGTTATGTCTTAATATAAACAAGCAAGGTGGACTCCCTTAAAACCATACAACAGACCTACTGTAAGTAATGGTGATGGTGTATAATGTGACAGGCATTATTACTGTTATGTCTTAATATAAACAAGCGAGGTGGGCTCCCTTAAAACCATACAACAGACCTACTGTAAATAATGGTGATGGTGTATAATGTGACAGGCATTATTACTGTTATGTCTTAATATAAACAAGCGAGGTGGGCTCCCTTAAAACCTACAACAGACCTACTGTAAGTAATGGTGATGGTGTATAATGTGACAGGCATTATTACTGTTATGTCTTCACCTCTGAAGTGCGCATGGGGGTAATTAGATACCTCTCCTTGTGCGCATGTATTTGAGGTGTTTCCGTCACTAAAATATTCATTGTACATTAACCCGGGAACTGCGGGGAGACTCTTAAGAGTTCCCCCGGCGGACTGCGGGGAGACTCTTGAGAGTAAGTAAAACAAAAAATAAATTTGTTTACATCGAAAAAAAAAAAAAAAAAAAAAAAAAAAATTTTTTGGCCCCTGGGGCCATGCAAAATCTCAGTCCTCTACCTCCCCTCCTTCCCCACTTTCCTCCTCTCCTTCAGTTATCACCTATTTTCCCTGTTATTCCCTTATTCTGAGGTATATTTTCGTGCTAACATTAGCGAGTTGCAAGCAGGCTGTTGTCATCACTGATGGCAAGCGAGTGCAAGAGAGAGAGAGAGAGAGAGTATCGATCGACTGTGTCTCAGTGGCCTTGGGGGAAATTGGCGGGAAAGCAGGTTGCCTCACCCATACATTATACAACTCGCGGGCTATATCTCCGATTTTGACCATCCAAACGCTGTTTTCACTCGTTTTATTGTTGTTTCAGGTTAATACCTTTATAATCAACCCATAATAGGCGCATATGGATAAGTATTAATGCTATTAATGGTACAATGAATATTTTAGTGACGGAAACACCTCAAATAGGTCAGCACAGGGGGACGTTTCCAATTACCCCCATGCGCACTTGTTAGGTTAATAGCATTAATACTTATCCATATGCGCCTATTATGGGTTGATTATAAAGGTATTAACCTGAAACAACAATAAAACGAGTGAAAACAGCGTTTGGATGGTCAAAATCGGAGATATAGCCCGCGAGTTGTATAATGTATGGGTGGGGCAAGCTGCTTTCCCGCCAATTTCCCCCAAGGCCACTGAGACACAGTCGATCGATACTCTCTCTCTCTCTCTTGCATTCGCTTGCTATCAGTGATGACCACACCCTGCAACCGTATTTCTAATGTTAGCACGAAAATATACCTCAGAATAAGGGAATAACAGGGAAAATAGGTGATAACTGAAGGAGAGGAGGAGAGTGGGGAAGGAGGGGAGGTAGAGGACTGAGATTTTGCATGGCCCACGGGCCAAAAAAAAAATAAAATAAAAAAAATAAAAAATAAAAAAAATAAAAATTCGATGTCAAAAGTTGATTTTTTTTTTCTCGGACTCTTAACCCTTAACTGTCGGCGAGCAACATAAGTCGAGTTAAATAAAGCTGGACTATGTGGCGGCGCTCTACATAGGTCGTGTGGCAATTTCAGCACGTAATGTTGCTGAGAGAGATAGACAAGTGGTGGCAGGAGAGTAGCGAGCGTATGACTGCTCCAGACCACCGCGGCGAACCTACTGACACGAATCCCACCTCCTCCCTCCCTCTCTCACTCGCTATATACGGAATTGTATGGGGAAAGTGCCTAATTACATGCTTTTTGCACTCGCGTTGCACGGTTATTGCAAGAAAACTAGCCATCATAAAAGGATCGTTATGGTGTCATTCGAAAGCTCTGTTTATGCCCTTTCAGAGATAGATACTTGTTTTACGTTCTGGGTCTTATTTAGGCATGAAAATGATCACGTAAACAGCCCTATTTTGGCTAAAAACACCCCGCTGGGCGGTACATATAAATAAACTGCATAGGCCGCTCGTAAGGTGCTAAGAGTCTCCCAGCAGTCCGCCGGAGTAACTCTTAATAGTCTTCCCGCAGTTCCCGGGTTAATATAAACAAGCGAGGTGGACTCCCTTAAAACCATACAACAGACCTACTGTAAGTAATAGTGATGGTGTGTAATGTGACAGGCATTATTACTGTTATGTCTTAATATAAACAAGCGAGGTGGACTCCCTTAACCCGGGAACTGCGGGGAGACTCTTAAGAGTTCCCCCGGCGGACTGCGGGGAGACTCTTAAGAGTAAGTAAAACAAAAAATCAACTTTTGACATCGAAAAAAAAAAAAAAAAAAAAAAAAAAAATTTTTTTTTTTTTTTTGGCCCCTGGGCCATGCAAAATCTCAGTCCTCTACCTCCCCTCCTTCCCCACTTTCCTCCTCTCCTTCAGTTATCACCTATTTTCCCTGTTATTCCCTTATTCTGAGGTATATTTTCGTGCTAACATTAGCGAGTTGCAAGCAGGGTGTTGTCATCACTGATGGCAAGCGAGTGCAAGAGAGAGAGAGAGAGTATCGATCGACTGTGTCTCAGTGGCCTTGGGGGAAATAGGCGGGAAAGCAGGTTGCCTCACCCATACATTATACAACTCGCGGGCTATATCTCCGATTTTGACCATCCAAACGCTGTTTTCACTCGTTTTATTGTTGTTTCAGGTTAATACCTTTATAATCAACCCATAATAGGCGCATATGGATAAGTATTAATGCTATTAATGGTACAATGAATATTTTAGTGACGAAACACCTCAAATACGTCAGCACAGGGGGACGTTTCCAATTACCCCCAAGCGCACTTGTTAGGTTAAAACCATACAACAGACCTACTGTAAGTAATGGTGATGGTGTATAATGTGACAGGCATTATTACTGTTATGTCTTAATATAAACAAGCGAGGTGGACTCCCTTAAAACCATACAACAGACCTACTGTAAGTAATGGTGATGGTGTATAATGTGACAGGCATTATTACTGTTATGTCTTAATATAAGCAAGCAAGGTGGGCTGCCTTAAAACCATACAACAGACCTACTGTAAGTAATGGTGATGTTGTATAATGTGACTGGCATTATTACTGTTATGTCTTAATATAAACAAGCGAGGTGGACTCCCTTAAAACCATACAACAGACCTACTGTAAGTAATGGTGATGGTGTATAATGTGACAGGCATTATTACTGTTATGTCTTAATATAAACAAGCGAGGTGGACTCCCTTAAAACCATACAACAGACCTACTGTAAGTAATGGTGATGGTGTATAATGTGACAGGCATTATTACTGTTATGTCTTAATATAAACAAGCGAGGAGGACTCCCTTAAAACCATACAACAGACCTACTGTAATTAATGGTGATGGTGTATAATGTGACAGGCATTATTACTGTTATGTCTTAATATAATCAAGCGAGGTGGGCTGGCTTAAAACCATACAACAGACCTACTGTAAGTAATAGTGATGGTGTATATTGTGACAGGCATTATTACTGTTATGTCTTAGTATAAACAAGCGAGGTAGGCTGCCTTAAAACCATACAACAGACCTACTGTAAATACTGGTAATGGTGTATTATGTGACAGGCATTATTACTGTTATGTCTTAATATAAACAAGCGAGGTGGACTCCCTTAAAACCATACAACAGACCTACTGTAAGTAATGGTGATGGTGTATTATGTGACAGGCATTATTACTGTTATGTCTTATTATAAACAAGCGAGGTGGACTCCCTTAAAACCATACAACAGACCTACTGTAAGTAATGGTGATGGCGTATAATGTGACAGGAATTATTACTGTTATGTCTTAATATAAACAAGCGAGGTGGACTCCCTTAAAACCAAACACCAGACCTACTGTAAGTAATCATGATGGTGTATAATGTGACAGGCATTATTGCTGTTATGTCTTAATATAAACAAGCGAGGTGGGCTGCCTTAAAACCATACAACAGACCTACTGTAAGTAATGGTGATGGTGTATAATGTGACAGGCATTATTACTGTTATGTCTTAATATAAACAAGCGAGGTGGGCTCCCTTAAAACCCTACAACAGACCTACTGTAAGTAATGGTGATGGTGTATAATGTGACAGGCATTATTTCTGTTATGTCTTAATTATAAACAAGCGAGGTGGACTCCCTTAAAACCATACAACAGACCTACTGTAAGTAATGGTGATGGTGTGTAATGTGACAGGCATTATTACTGTTATGTCTTAATATAAACAAGCGAGGTGGACTCCCTTAAAACCATACAACAGACCTACTGTAAGTAATGGTGATGGTGTATAATGTGACAGGCATTATTACTGTTATGTCTTAATATAAACAAGCGAGGTGGGCTCCCTTAAAACCATACAACAGACCTACTGTAAATAATGGTGATGGTGTATAATGTGACAGGCATTATTACTGTTACGTCTTAATATAAACAAGCGAGGTGGACTCCCTTAAAACCATACAACAGACCTACTGTAAGTAATGGTGATGGTGTATAATGTGACAGGCATTATTACTGTTTTGTCTTAATATAAACAAGCGAGGTGAACTCCCTTAAAACCATACAACAGACCTACTGTAAGTAATGGGGATGGTGTATAATGTGACAGGCATTAATACTGTTATGTCTTAATATAAACAAGCGAGGTGGACTCCCTTAAAACCATACAACAGACCTACTGTAAGTAATGTTGATGGTGTATAATGTGACAGGCATTATTACTGTTATGTCTTAATATAAACAAGCGAGGTGGACTCCCTTAAAACCATACAACAGACCTACTGTAAGTAATGGTGATGGTGTATAATGTGACAGGCATTATTAATGTTATGTCTTAATATAAACAAGTGAGGTGGACTCCCTTAAAACCATTCAACAGACCTACTGTAAGTAATGGTGATGGTGTAAAATGTGACAGGCATTATAACTGTTATGTCTTAATATAAACAAGCGAGGTGGACTCCCTGAAAACCATACAACAGACCTACTGTAAGAAATGGTGATGGTGTATAATGTGACAGGCATTATTAATGTTATGTCTTAATATAAACAAGCGATGTGGACTCTCTTAAAACCATACAACAGACCTACTGTAAGTAATGGTGATGGTGTATAATGTGACAGGCATTATTACTGTTATGTCTTAATATAAACAAGCGAGGTGGACTCCCTTAAAACCATACAACAGACCTACTGTAAGTAATGTTGATGGTGTATAATGTGACAGGCATTATTACTGTTATGTCTTAGTATAAACAAGCGAGGTGGGCTGCCTTAAAACCATACAACAGACCTACTGTAAGTAATGATGATGGTGTATAATGTGACAGGCATTATTACTGTTATGTCTTAATATAAACAAGCGAGGTGGGCTGCCTTAAAACCATACAACAGACCTACTGTAAGTAATGGTGATGGTGTATAATGTGACAGGCATTATTACTGTTATGTCTTAATATAAACAAGTGAGGAGGACTCCCTTAAAGCCATACAACAGACCTACTGTAAGTAATGGTGATGGTGTATAATGTGACAGGCATTATTACTGTAATGTCTGAATATAAACAAGCGAGGTGGACTCCCTTAAAACCATACAACAGACCTACTGTAAGTAACAGTGATGGTGTATAATGTGACAGGCATTATTACTGTTATGTCTTAATATAAACAACCAAGGTGGGCTCCCTTAAAACCCTACAACAGACCTACTGAATGTAATGGTGATGGTGTATAATGTGACAGGCATTATTACTGTTATGTCTTAATATAAACAAGCGAGGTGGACTCCCTTAAAACCATATAACAGACCTACTGTAAGTAATGGTGATGGTGTGTAATGTGACAGGCATTATTACTGTTATGTCTTAATATAAACAAGCGAGGTGGACTCCCTTAAAACCATACAACAGACCTACTGTAAGTAATGGTGATGGTGTATAATGTGACAGGCATTATTATTGTTATGTCTTAATATAAACAAGCGAGGTGGTCTGCCTTAAAACCATACAACAGACCTACTGTAAGTAATGGTGATGGTGTATAATGTGACAGGCATTATTACTGTTATGTCTTAATATAACAAGCGAGGTGGACTCCCTTAAAACCCTACAACAGACCTACTGTAAGTAATGGTGATGGTGTATAATGTGACAGGCATTATTACTGTTATGTCTTAATATAAACAAGCGAGGTAGACTCCCTTAAAACCATACAACAGACCTACTGTAAGTAATGGTGATGGTGTATAATGTGACAGGCATTATTACTGTTATGTCTTAATATAACAAGCGAGGTGGACTCCCTTAAAACCATACAACAGACCTACTGTAAGTAATGGTGATGGTGTATAATGTGGCAGGCATTATGACTGTTATGTCTTAATATAAACAAGCGAGGTGGACTCCCTTAAAACCATACAACAGACCAACTGTAAATAATGGTGATGGTGTATACTGTGACAGGCATTATTACTGTTATGTCTTAATATAAACAAGTGAGGTGGACTCCCTTAACACCTTACGAACGGCCTATGCGGTTTATTTATATGTACCGCCCAGCGGGGTGTTTTTAGCCAAAATAGGGCTGTTTACGTGATCATTTTCATGCCTAAATAAGACCCAGAACGTAAAACAAGTATCTATCCCTGAAAGGGCATAAACAGAGCTTTCGAATGACACCATAACGATCCTTTTATGATGGCTAGTTTTCTTGCAATAACCGTGCAACGCGAGTGCAAAAAGCATGTAATTAGGTACTTTCCCCATACAATTCCGTATATAGCGAGTGAGAGAGGGAGGGAGGAGGTGGGATTCGTGTCAGTAGGTTCGCCGCGGTGGTCTGGAGCAGTCATACGCTCGCTACTCTCCTGCCACCACTTGTCTCTCTCTCTCAGCAACATTACGTGCTGAAATTGCCACACGATATATGTCGAGCACCGCCATATAGTCCAGCTTTATTTAACTCGACTTATGTTGCTCGCCGCTAATTAAGGGTTAAAACCATACAACAGACCTACTGTAAGTAATGGTGATGGTATATAATGAGACTGGCATTATTACTGTTATGTCTTAATATAAACAAGCGAGGTGGACTCCCTTAAAACCATACAACAGACCTACTGTAAGTAATGTTGATGGTGTATAATGTGACAGGCATTATTACTGTTATGTCTTAATATAAACAAGCGAAGTGGACTCCCTTAAACCATACAACAGACCTACTGTAAGTAATGGTGATGGTGTATAATGTGACAGGTATTATTACTGTTATGTCTTAATATAAACAAGCGAGGTGGACTCCCTTAAAACCATGCAACAGTCCAACTGTAAATAATGGTGATGGAGTATAATGTGACAAGCATTATTACTGTTATGTCTTAATATAACCAAGCGAGGTGGACTCCCTTAAAACCCTACAACAGACCTACTGTAAGTAATGGTGATGGTGTATAATGTGACAGGCATTATTACTGTTATGTCTTAATATAAACAAGCGAGGTGGACTCCCTTAAAACCATACAACAGACCTACTGTAAGTAATGGTGATGGTGTATAATGTGACAGGCATTATTACTGTTATGTCTTAATATAAACAAGCGAGGTGGGCTGCCTTAAAACCATACAACAGACCTACTGCAAATAATGTTGATGGTGTATAATGTGACAGGCATTATTACTGTTATATCTTAGTATAAACAAGCGAGGTGGGCTGCCTTAAAACCACACAACAGACCTACTGTATGTAATGGTGATGGTGTATTATGTGACAGGCATTATTACTGTTATGTCTTAATATAAACAAGCGAGGTGGACTCCCTTAAAACCATACAACAGACCTACTGTAAGTAATTGTGATGGTGTATAATGTGACAGGCATTATTACTGTTATGTCTTAATATAAACAAGCGAGGTGGACTCCCTTAAAACCATACAACAGACCTACTGTAAGTAATGGTGATGGTGTATAATGTGACAGGCATTATTACTGTTATGTCTTAATTTAAACAAGCGAGGTGGGCTGCCTTAAAACCATACAACAGACCTACTGTAAGTAATGTTGATGGTGTATAATGTGACAGGCATTATTACTGTTATGTCTTAGTATAAACAAGCGAGGTGGGCTGCCTTAAAACCATACAACAGACCTACTGTAAGTAATGATGATGGTGTATAATGTGACAGGCATTATTACTGTTATGTCTTAATATAAACAAGCGAGGTGGGCTGTCTTAAAACCATACATCAGACCTACTGTAAGTAATGGTGATGATGTATAATGTGACAGGCATTATTACTGTTATGTCTTAATATAAACAAGCGAGGTGGACTCCCTTAAAACCATACAACAGACCTCTTGTAAGTAATGGTGATGGTGTATAATGTGACAGGCATTATTACTGATATGTCTTAATATAACAAGCGAGGTGGACTCCCTTAAAACCATACAACAGACCTATTGTAAGTAACGGTGATGGTGTATAATGTGACAGGCATTATTACTGTAATGTCTTAATATAGAGAAGCGAGGTGGGCTCCCTTAAAACCCTACAACAGACCTACTGTAAGTAATGGTGATGGTGTATAATGTGACAGGCATTATTACTGTTATGTCTTAACCTATGAAGTGCGCATGGGGGTAATTAGACACCTCTCCCTGTGCGCATGTATTTGAGGTGTTTCCGTCACTAAAATATTCATTGTACCATTAATAACATTAATACTTATCCATATGCGCCTATTATGGGTTGATTATAAAGGTATTAACCTGAAACAACAATAAAACGAGTGAAAACAGCGTTTGGATGGTCAAAATCGGAGATATAGCCCGCGAGTTGTATAATGTATGGGTGAGGCAAGCTGCTTTCCCGCCAATTTCCCCCAAGGCCACTGAGACACAGTCAATCGATACTCTCTCTCTCTCTCTTGCATTCGCTTACTATCAGTGATGACAACACCCTGCAACCGGATTTCTAATGTTAGCACGAAAATATACCTCAGAATAAGGGAATAACAGGGAAAATAGGTGATAACTGAAGGAGAGGAGGAAAGTGGGGAAGGAGGGGAGGTAGAGGACTGAGATTTTGCATGGCCCAGGGGCCAAAAAAAAAAAAAAATCAATGTCAAAAGTTGATTTATTTTTCTCTGACTCTTAAGATTCTCCCCGCAGTCCGCCGGAGGAACTCTTAAGAGTCTCCCCGCAGTTCCCGGGTTAATATATACAAGCGAGGTGGACTCCCTTAAAACCATACAACAGACCTACTGTAGGTAATGGTGATGGTGTGTAATGTGACAGGCATTATTACTGTTATGTCTTAACCCCTTCAGACTCATATGACGCAGAGGTTGCCAGATTAGCAATAAGAAATAGAGTTCTCTCACTCTTATAATTACCTCCCAAAAATTAGTTTTCTGCCCACAACTAACTCAAAGACAACTGCAGAGGTTGAAGTAACTAAACTAAAGGTTTCTAAATTCCCCTGATGGTAACAAAGGCTTTAAAGTATCCCTAATCGGCTCAAAATCGCGTCATATGTCGGAGTGGGTTAATATAAACAAGCGAGGTGGACTCCCTTAAAACCATACAAAAGACCTACTGTAAGTAATGGTGATGGTGTATAATGTGACAGGCATTATTACTGTTATGTCTTAATATAAACAAGCGAGGTGGACTCCCTTAAAACCATACAACAGACCTACTGTAAGTAATGGTGATGGTGTATAATGTGACAGGCATTAATACTGTTATGTCTTAATATAAACAAGCGAGGTGGACTCCCTTAAAACCATACAACAGACCTACTGTAAGTAATGTTGATGGTGTATAATGTGACAGGCATTATTACTGTTATGTCTTAATATAAACAAGCGAGGTGGACTCCCTTAAAACCATACAACAGACCTACTGTAAGTAATGGTGATGGTGTATAATGTGACAGGCATTATTAATGTTATGTCTTAATATAAACAAGTGAGGTGGACTCCCTTAAAACCATACAACAGACCTACTGTAAGTAATGGTGATGGTGTATAATGTGACAGGCATTATAACTGTGGGGATCAGGAGGTCAGAAGTGTGGGAAGCCATGAAAAGAGTGAAGTTGGGGAAAGCACCAAGAACAGATGGAGTGTGTGGGGAAATGTTGAGGTATGGTGGTGAGATAGTGATAGAATGGGTATGGAAAATGTGCAAACTAGCATGGGAGAAGGGGAGTGCACCCGATGACTGGAAGACTGGCATAATAGTCCCCCTATATAAGGGCAAAGGGGAAAGAGGAGTGTGTGGTAACCACCGAGGAATATGTCTTCTAAGCGTAGTAGGGAAGGTATACAGTAGGGTAGTGATTGAGAGAGTGAGAGTGAGAACGGAGAAATGGATAGGCGACGAGCAGGGAGGTTTTAGGAAGGGAAGAGGATGTGTAGATCAGATTTTTACCCTGAATTGTGTTGTGGAGAAGTATCTGGAGAAGAAACAAAAGGTGTATGTTGCCTTTATGGACTTGGAGAAGGCCTATGACAGAGTGGATAGAGAAGGTTTGTGGAAAGTACTTAGAATATACGGAGTAGAGGGCAAGTTGCTGAAAGCAGTGAAGAGCATGTATGAGGGTGCAAAGGCGGCAGTACGTGTGGAGAGTGAGCAGAGCGAGTTCTTTGACCTGAATGTTGGTTTGAAACAGGGGTGTGTGATGTCCCCGTGGTTGTTTACTGTATATATGGATGGAGTTATGAAAGAAATACTATCAAGAGCAGTGGATGTTGGTGTATCGCTGAAAAGGGAGGGAATTGAGTGGAAGCTACCTATACTGCTGTTTGCGGATGATACAGTTCTGATGAGTGATAATGAATGGGAGTTGCAGGGTCTGGTAAATGAGTTTGGAACTGTGTGCGAAAAACGGAATTTGAAGGTAAATACGGGGAAGAGCAAGGTTATGGTCTTCGAAAGGGGTGAAGTCACAGAGTGTGAGGTGAAGCTGAACGGTCAGGCTATGGAGATCGTCAACTCTTTTAAGTATCTGGGCAGTGTGTTGAGTAAAGATGGGACTATGGATGAAGAGGTGCGGGAGAGGGTACATCAGGAGAAGAGGGTTGTAGGAACGCTAAAAGCAGTAACAAGAAATAGGGTGATCAGTATGGAAGTGAAGAAGTCCTTGCATAACAGTGTGGTAATCCCGACACTGACTTACGGAAGCGAAGCATGGACGTTGGTTGAGAGACTCAGACCAAGAGTGAGAGCAGTGGAAATGAATTACTTAAGGAGTGCGTGCGGAGTTACATGGAGGGATAGACAGACTAATGAGGAAGTAAGAAGGAGGTGTGGTGTGGAGGTAGATGTGCTGGAAAGTGTGAAAAGGAACAACTTGAGATGGTTCGGCCATATGGAACATATGGAAAGCGAGAGAATGACTAAGAGGGTGTACGAGAGCGAGGTGGAGGGACAGAGGGGGAGAGGTAGACCGAATATGAGGTGGAAGGATGGAGTGAGGAACTACATGAACGAAGGCGGTGCTGGTTGGGGGGAGGGGCGTCGACTGACTGGGGACAGAGGTGCATGGGGGCGGTTCGTTCGTGGCCACCCCTTCGGGGATCACGGCGTCGGGCAATAGATAGATAGATTATAACTGTTATGTCTTAATATAAACAAGCGAGGTGGACTCCCTTAAAACCATACAACAGACCTACTGTAAGAAATGGTGATGGTGTATAATGTGACAGGCATTATTAATGTTATGTCTTAATATAAACAAGCGATGTGGACTCTCTTAAAACCATACAACAGACCTACTGTAAGTAATGGTGATGGTGTATAATGTGACAGGCATTATTACTGTTATGTCTTAATATAAACAAGCGAGGTGGACTCCCTTAAAACCATACAACAGACCTACTGTAAGTAATGGTGATGGTGTATAATGTGACAGGCATTATTACTGTTATGTCTTAATATAAACAAGCGAGGTGGACTCCCTTAAAACCATACAACAGACCTACTGCAAGTAATGGTGATGGTGTGTAATGTGACAGGCATTATTACTGTTATGTCTTAATATAAACAAGCGAGGTGGACTCCCTTAAAACCATACAACAGACCTACTGTAAGTAATTGTGATGGTGTATAATGTGACAGGCATTATTACTGTTATGTCTTAATATAAACAAGCGAGGTGGACTCCCTTAAAACCATACAACAGACCTACTGTAAGTAATGGTGATGGTGTATAATGTGACGGGCATTATTACTGTTATGTCTTAATATAAACAAGCGAGGTGGGCTGCCTTAAAACCATACAACAGACCTACTGTAAGTAATGTTGATGGTGTATAATGTGACAGGCATTATTACTGTTATGTCTTAGTATAAACAAGCGAGGTGGGCTGCCTTAAAATCATACAACAGACCTACTGTAAGGAATGATGATGGTGTATAATGTGACAGGCATTATTACTGTTATGTCTTAATATAAACAAGCGAGGTGGGCTGCCTTAAAACCATACAACAGACCTACTGTAAGTAATGGTGATGGTGTATAATGTGACAGGCATTATTTCTGTTATGTCTTAATATAAACAAGTGAGGTGGACTCCCTTAAAGCCATACAACAGACCTACTGTAAGTAATGGTGATGGTGTATAATGTGACAGGCATTATTACTGTTATGTCTTAATATAAACAAGCGAGGTGGGCTTCCTTAAAACCCTACAACAGACCTACTGAATGTAATGGTGATGGTGTATAATGTGACAGGCATTATTACTGTTATGTCTTAATATAAACAAGCGAGGTGGGCTTCCTTAAAACCCTACAACAGACCTACTGAATGTAATGGTGATGGTGTAAAATGTGACAGGCATTATTACTGTTATGTCTTAATATAAACAAGCGAGGTGGGCTGCCTTAAAACCATACAACAGACCTACTGTAAGTAATGGTGATGGTGTATAATGTGACAGGCATTATTACTGTTATGTCTTAATATAAACAAGCGAGGTGGGTTCCCTTAAAACCCTACAACAGACCTACTGTAAGTAATGGTGATGGTGTATAATGTGACAGGCATTATTACTGTTATGTCTTAATATAAACAAGCGAGGTAGACTCCCTTAAAACCATACAACAGACCTACTGTAAGTAATGGTGATGGTGTATAATGTGACAGGCATTATTACTATTATGTCTTAATATAAACAAGCGAGGTGGACTCCCTTAAAACCATACAACAGACCTACTGTAAGTAATGGTGATGGTGTATAATGTGGCAGGCATTATTACTGTTATGTCTTAATATAAACAAGCGAGGTGGACTCCCTTAAAACCATACAACAGACCAACTGTAAGTAATGGTGATGGTGTATACTGTGACAGGCATTATTACTGTTATGTCTTAATATAAACAAGTGAGGTGGACTCCCTTAAAACCATACAACAGACCTACTGTAAGTAATGGTGATGGTATATAATGAGACTGGCATTATTACTGTTATGTCTTAATATAAACAAGCGAGGTGGACTCCCTTAAAACCATACAACAGACCTACTGTAAGTAATGTTGATGGTGTATAATGTGACAGGCATTATTACTGTTATGTCTTAATATAAACAAGCGAAGTGGACTCCCTTAAAACCATACAACAGACCTACTGGAAGTAATGGTGATGGTGTATAATGTGACAGGCATTATTACTGTTATGTCTTAATATAAACAAGCGAGGTGGACTCCCTTAAAACCATACAACAGGCCTACTGTAAGTAATGGTGATGGTGTATAATGTGACAGGCGTTATTAATGTTATGTCTTGATATAAACAAGCGAGGTGGACTCCCTTCAAACCATACAACAGACCTACTGTAAGTAATGGTGATGATGTGTAATGTGACAGGCATTATTACTGTTATGTCTTAATATAAACAAGCGAGGTGGACTCCCTTAAAACCATACAACAGACCTACTGTAAGTAATGGTGATGGTGTATAATGTGACAGGCATTATTACTGTTATGTCTTAATATAAACAAGCGAGGTGGGCTCCCTTAAAACCATGCAACAGTCCAACTGTAAATAATGGTGATGGAGTATAATGTGACAAGCATTATTACTGTTATGTCTTAATATAACCAAGCGAGGTGGACTCCCTTAAAACCCTACAACAGACCTACTGTAAGTAATGGTGATGGTGTATAATGTGACAGGCATTATTACTGTTATGTCTTAATATAAACAAGCGAGGAGGACTCCCTTAAAACCATACAACAGACCTACTGTAAGTAATGGTGATGGTGTATAATGTGACAGGCATTATTACTGTTATGTCTTAATATAAACAAGCGAGGTGGGCTGCCTTAAAACCATACAACAGACCTACTGCAAATAATGTTGATGGTGTATAATGTGACAGGCATTATTACTGTTATATCTTAGTATAAACAAGCGAGGTGGGTTGCCTTAAAACCACACAACAGACCTACTGTATGTAATGGTGATAGTGTATTATGTGACAGGCATTATTACTGTTATGTCTTAATATAAACAAGCGAGGTGGACTCCCTTGAAACCATACAACAGACCTACTGTAAGTAATGGTGATGGTGTATAATGTGACAGGAATTATTACTGTTATGTCTTAATATAAACAAGCGAGGTGGACTCCCTTAAAACCATACAACAGACCTACTGTAAATAATGATGATGGTGTATAATGTGACAGGCATTATTACTGTTATGTCTTAATATAAACAAGCGAGGTGGGCTGTCTTAAAACCATACATCAGACCTACTGTAAGTAATGGTGATGATGTATAATGTGACAGGCATTATTACTGTTATGTCTTAATATAAACAAGCGAGGTGGACTCCCTTAAAACCATACAACAGACCTCTTGTAAGTAATGGTGATGGTGTATAATGTGACAGGCATTATTACTGATATGTCTTAATATAACAAGCGAGGTGGACTCCCTTAAAACCATACAACAGACCTACTGTAAGTAACGGTGATGGTGTATAATGTGACAGGCATTTTTACTGTAATGTCTTAATATAGACAAGCGAGGTGGGCTCCCTTAAAACCCTACAACAGACCTACTGTAAGTAATGGTGATGGTGTATAATGTGACAGGCATTATTACTGTTATGTCTTAACCTCTGTAGTGCGCATGGGGGTAATTAGACACCTCTCCCTGTGCGCATGTATTTGAGGTGTTTCCGTCACTAAAATATTCATTGTACCATTAATAACATTAATACTATCCATATGCGCCTATTAGGGGTTGATTAAAAAGGTATTAACCTGAAACAACAATAAAACGAGTGAAAACAGCGTTTGGATGGTCAAAATCGGAGATATAGCCCGCGAGTTGTATAATGTATGGGTGAGGCAAGCTGCTTTCCCGCCAATTTCCCCAAGGCCACTGAGACACAGTCAATCGATACTCTCTCTCTCTCTCTTGCATTCGCTTACTATCAGTGATGACAACACCCTGCAACCGGATTTCTAATGTTAGCACGAAAATATACCTCAGAATAAGGGAATAACAGGGAAAATAGGTGATAACTGAAGGAGAGGAGGAAAGTGGGGAAGGAGGGGAGGTAGAGGACTGAGATTTTGCATGGCCCAGGGGCCAAAAAAAAAAAAAAAAATCGATGTCAAAAGTTGATTTATTTTTCTCTGACTCTTAAGATTCTCCCCGCAGTCCGCCGGAGGAACTCTTAAGAGTCTCCCCGCAGTTCCCGGGTTAATATAAACAAGCGAGGTGGACTCCCTTAAAACCATACAACAGACCTACTGTAAGTAATGGTGATGGTGTGTAATGTGACAGGCATTATTACTGTTATGTCTTAATATAAACAAGCGAGGTGGACTCCCTTAAAACCATACAACAGACCTACTGTAAGTAATGGTGATGGTGTATAATGTGACAGGCATTATTACTGTTATGTCTTAATATAAACAAGCGAGGTGGACTCCCTTAAAACCATACAACAGACCTACTGTAAGTAATGGTGATGGTGTATAATGTGACAGGCATTATTACTGTTATGTCTTAATATAAACAAGCGAGGTGGGCTGCCTTAAAACCATACAACAGACCTACTGTAATTAATGGTGATGGTGTATAATGTGACAGGCATTATTACTGTTATGTCTTAATATAAACAAGCTAGGTGGACTTCCTTAAAACCATACAACAGACCTACTGTAAGTAATGGTGATGGTGTATAATGTGACAGGCATTATTACTGTAATGTCTGAATATAAACAAGCGAGGTGGACTCCCTTAAAACCATACAACAGACCTACTGTAAGTAACAGTGATGGTGTATAATGTGACAGGCATTATTACTGTTATGTCTTAATATAAACAAGCGAGGTGGGCTCCCTTAAAACCCTACAACAGACCTACTGAATGTAATGGTGATGGTGTATAATGTGACAGGCATTATTACTGTTATGTCTTAATATAAACAAGCGAGGTGGACTCCCTTAAAACCATATAACAGGCCTACTGTAAGTAATGGTGATGGTGTATAATGTGACAGGCGTTATTAATGTTATGTCTTGATATAAACAAGCGAGGTGGACTCCCTTCAAACCATACAACAGACCTACTGTAAGTAATGGTGATGGTGTATAATGTGACAGGCATTATTACTGTTATGTCTTAATATAAACAAGCGAGGTGGACTCCCTTAAAACCATACAACAGACCTACTGTAAGTAATGGTGATGGTGTATAATGCGACAGGCATTATTACTGTTATGTCTTAATATAAACAAGCGAGGTGGACTCCCTTAAAACCATACAACAGACCTACTGTAAGTAATGGTGATGGTGTATAATGTGACAGGCATTATTACTGTTATGTCTTAATATAAACAAGCGAGGTGGACTCCCTTAAAACCATACAACAGACCTACTGTAAGTAATGGTGATGGTGTGTAATGTGACAGGCATTATTACTGTTATGTCTTAATATAAACAAGCGAGGTGGACTCCCTTAAAACCATACAACAGACCTACTGTAAGTAATGGTGATGGTGTATAATGTGACAGGCATTATTACTGTTATGTCTTAATATAAACAAGCGAGGTGGACTCCCTTAAAACCATACAACAGACCTACTGTAAG
>JBAKBP010025089.1:0-33966 GCA_037953745.1 Lithodes maja | reverse complement strand
CTAATAACACCTACAAACACAAGCCTCTCCCATTTACTAAAGGTCAGGCCCCTTCTTCGCCCGCACAAGGGAAGAAGCCCGTTGGGGATGTGAAATGTTACAAATGTCAGAAGCTAGGCCATTATTCACGTGAGTGCCCTGGTAACACTCCCGCTAAGCCGGTGTCATTGGTTCACAGTATCGGTGTGTCTCTGAAGGCTGCAGCAACTGCCCGGGGTAGGTTGTCAGCAGCTGAGGCACACGCGGTAAAGAAGCGTACGGAAGGCTCGACACCTGTCCGGGACACTTTCTGTGGCCATCGGGGGCACGGGTTTGTGAGCTGGGGGAGTGAACTACGGAGGATTGACTTGCTGAGGGATACGGGGGCTTCGCAAACTTTGTTGAGGAACTTCACAGGGAAACCGATAAATGCGGCCAGAGTTGTTGTGGTGCAGGGTATAAATGCTACGAGGTCATACCCACTTGTGAGGTTGGAGTTGAGAGTGGGAGAGGTGTGCAGGGAGCTGGATGTAGGGATCGTTGAGTGTTTGCCAGTTGAGGGCGTCGACCTTCTTCTCGGCAACGACTTTGCGGTGCCCACTTCCGGGACTCCACCCTTAGTCGTTGCCGAGAGGGCGGCCGACGTGGATGGTGAGAATCGGGAATGGGTTGGGAGGTGCCAACAGGATGAGATGGCCTGTGTGGTAACCCGATCTCGCTCTGCGGCTCCTGCACAGCCTAGCACTCAACCTCGGGGACAGTGGAGGAAGGATCAGGAGAAGGTTGCTAAGGGCAGGAAAAGGGACATTGATTCTGCTGCACTTCTCGGTGATTCGGTACTTGGACCTATAATAAACACGGGAGTTGACTCTGGCCCAGATATGGTGCGTAACAAGGCAGAGTTGGGTAAGACTTCGCGTGAGGCAAGAGCTGTAGCGAGAGCCACTAAGGCAGTAGAGCCTACTAGCCGGGGTAATGTCTTATTACAAAACCATCTTGATGCATTGACGCCCAGGGACATTAGTGAGCAGCAGCTGCAAGACGCTAGCCTAGCTCGTTATAGCAATGGTGCCATAGAGTTGGAGGAAGATGGGGATGCGAAGCCGGGAGATTTCTTTAGGCTCAACAGGATATTGTACCGCAGATTTCTAGACCCCAAATCGAAGTGGGAGGGCGGTGCGAGGGTAGTAGACCAGGTGGTTGTTCCAAATAAGTATAGAGAGTCCTTATTGTGTCTGGCGCATGATGTGCCGGTGGCGGGTCATTTGGGGGTAACAAAAACATTGGCGGCATTGGGCAGGTTTTTCTGGTGGCCTGGGGTCAAGGCTGATGTCTGTGCATGGGTGGCTGGGTGTGCGACCTGCCAGACAACGGGGAAGCCTAACCAGACCATCCCGAAGGCACCTTTGTTTCCCATACCTGTCACCGGGCCTCCGTTCAGCAAAGTTGTAGTAGATTTGGTTGGCCCTTTCCCGCCTACTAGTAGTGGCAATAAATTCCTGTTGACAATCATGGATGTGGCTACGAGATACCCGGACGCATACCCCATGAGAAACGGCTCGGCAAAGGCAGTTGTTAAAAACTTATTATTGTTCTGTTCCCGTTATGGATTTCCACGTGAGGTGCAGTCAGACCAGGGGAGCAATTTTACATCCAAATTGTTCAAGCAAACCCTTCAGTTGCACGGTATATGTTCTGTAGTGTCGTCAGCCTACCATCCCGAGAGTCAGGGAGTCTTGGAGCGGTGGCACTCGACCCTGAAGAGTATGCTACGCTGTTACTGTGCAGAACATGACACTGATTGGGATTTGGGTCTGCCGTATGTTCTGTTCGCTGCACGTGAAGTCCCAGGAGAGAGCCTGGGGTTCAGTCCAAATCAACTAGTCTTTGGCCATAATGTGAGAGGACCTTTAAGTATGGTGAAAGAGATCTGGGAGGGCGAAGAGAAGCCGGGGTCTGTACTTAAATATATCCTTGAGAGCCGGGAGAGACTTATAGGTTGCATGGCAGCGGCAGGTAATAACTTGGTTAATGCACAGGCGGTCATGAAGCACCAGTATGACGCCAAGGTGAAGCTTCGGGAGTTTTCGGTGGGTCAGGAGGTAATGTTGCTTTTACCTTTGCCTGGACACCCCCTTTCTGCCAAGTTTATTGGGCCGTATGTGGTGGCTAAGAAACTGTCCGACCTTGATTATCTCGTTGCAACACCTGACCGTAGAAAAAAACATCAGTTATGTCATGTTAACCTCATGAAAGAGTATGGGAGACGCCCCTCAGAGCCTCTCACTGTCCCTGTGCTGGCCTGCAGCGGCCAGGGTGGAGAAGGAGGTGGGGACAGTCATGCTGCTGAGGAGGATAGCTGGGACTGTGTCATTTCCGCGGAACAGTGGGCGGGGAATACTGAACAAGAGGCTAGGCAAGCTGTAAGTCACCTGCCTGAGCACCAGGGTGCTGCTGTCCTAGGCCTGTTCAGGTCATACCCCTCTGTTTTCGCCGAACACCCAGGTCTCACTACTCAGGTAACGCACGACGTGGACGTCGGTGATAATGTGCCCTTCAAGTCAGTGCCCTACCGTGTGCCCCCGGTAAAGTTGCCAGCTTTACGGGAGGAGTTAAAGTACATGGTTGAGAGAGGGATGATCACTGAAGGTTATGTGAAGTGGACATCACCCGTCACGTTGCAGCCAAAACCTGACGGCAAGGTGCGGTTCTGCATAGATTTTCGTAGGCTAAATGGCTTGACCACTACCAACCCTTACCCTTTGCCTCGAGTTGACGACAGCGTGGACAAGATAGGGAATGCAAAGTACCTTACTAAAATTGATCTTGTAAAAGGCTACTGGCAAGTACCCCTGTCGGACCGAGCTAAGCAAGTTTGTGGTTTTGTGGTAGATGGCAAGACCTACCAATGTAACGTAATGCCTTATGGGCTTAAGAACGCACCTGCCACGTTTCAGAACCTGATGAACGATATTTGTGACGAAATCCCTAACTGCACGGTCTACCTTGATGACGTGATAGTGTATGATGACAATTTTGAAAATCACCTAAGGCACTTAGAGACCCTGTTTGGGAAGTTGCACGATGCTGGGCTGGTGGTGAACCTGAGGAAGTGCGAGTTTGTAAAGGCTACTGTGCAGTATCTTGGCTTCGTGGTCGGGTTAGGCCGGGTGTGCCCCCCCCTGAGCAAGATACAGGCTATCAATATGTTTCCCAGGCCCACCACTAAGCGCCAGGTCATGCGGTTCCTAGGTATGATAGGCTATTATAGGCGCTTCATCCGGGGATACTCTACTGTCTTAGCACCGTTAACTGATCTACTGTCGAAGTCAGTGAAGTTCTGTTGGGCTTCGGAGTGTCAGAGGGCTTTCGACCTAGTCAAGCACCTGCTGTGTACACATCCGATTTTGAGAGCCCCAGACTTTTCCAGGAGTTTTCAGCTGGCGACTGATGCCAGCGGTGTGGGTGCCGGGGCAGTGTTACTGCAGACTGATTCCGAGGGCTTGGAACACCCAGTGAGCTTCTTTTCTCGCAAGTTTAATTTGGCACAAAGGAATTACTCGACTATAGAGAAGGAGCTTCTTGCTATCGTTTTGTCGCTCAAACATTTCGAAGTTTATGTTCCAGCCTACGGCCCGGTAGTGACGATTTATACGGACCATCATCCCTTGAAATTCCTAAATCAGTTTCACAATCGGAATATGCGGTTGACCAGGTGGTCCCTAATGCTCCAAGAGTATAATCTCAACATTCAGCATATTGCCGGGAGTGAGAACGTGATAGCAGATTGTCTATCAAGGGTTGATGATCCAGGATAGTCGTGCACGGTGTGTGGGTTGAGCAGGAGTAAAATTAGGCTATCATAACGCCGTCCAAAAAGATTATAAAACAATAAAATAAACGAGAATTTTTTTTTTTAGTTTTGTAAGTCTTTATTGTTGTAGCATGATGCATGCGATATTGTGTTTTATGTATAATTCACACTTCAGTTGTTGTGCACCTTTTGCAATTAGTGGCAGCTAAGGGTAGCAGGTCGGTTGGTTGCCTGTCAGATTTTGATAATGCTTCTAAGGTCGATTATCTAAAGTCTTGGGGGGGCTGTGACGCACCCAGTGCGTGGCAACGTAACCTGATTGTACTCCTTGGTACTCCACTGTACCGCCACGGTGCGGTACCGTGTACCGTTGTACCGTGCTGGCTGCTTATATTGAGTGTGACAACGTATAACTATGTTCTTTGTATCTCTGCAAAGGTCTCGTCATGTGCTAACCAGTGGTGGGTTTTGTTTTAAGCCATGTCGAGACCTTCCATTTAATATGTAGTATCAATAGAGAAGTTGATAGATAAGACAATAGGAATTCAGAGAGAGAGAGTGAGTTAGTTTTCAGAGCGAGAGGGTAGCAACGCGCCACGCTGCCGGAGTGGTGGTTGCCAGACGTATGGACCGGTTGGCAGCCTTGCGCTTATAGCTAGGTGCGACAGGGTTGGTAGTCCATTGCCGCCTGCCTATGCTGCCTGGGCTGCCCATGTTGTCGTACTGCACATTGCCTGGAGGCTCGCTGTGTGCTCTATGACCAGGTTGCCTAGAACCTTTGAGATTCTAACATCCCTTGCCCTCTCTCCCAATTTCTCACGGTTGCACTCTTTCTCTCTGACGACCTTACTCTCATTTCATTCTTCTCTCTATTTAAATGCATACCCTTCCCTTGAGGTCCTAAAGGAGTTTCAGCACTCACCTCTCGTATTACTCTTAGGACAAGCATATATTTACATGTATTAGATTTAAGGGGTTAATGTGAACAGCGATCTTCTTGATGAGGATAGTTGGTGAACGTTCTACATGTTCACGAGTTATATGCCCAGCTCATCATCCAATTTGTGACTAGACTAGTGCCATGTGTAAGAGCCCGACCATGCCCAGGAGTTGTCTGTAGAGGGGCGAGGACTTAGCCTTGATTTGCCTACCGAGCCAGGAGCGAGTGTAGTACCAGAGACTACAGCTCGCTCGTAGTGCCGGTATAGTAGAGTAACGTAATTTATCTGTCCTTGTGTTCTCTGCAGTCTTTTCCTGGGTTCTCGCTTTCGGTGCTGGGACTCGTTGTTCCTGTGACTTGGCCTGCTAGCTAGAACACATGGGGATGATGAGTGGGTTATATCTTTATTTTACTATGCATTGCAGCTCTCTTTAAGTTTATGTATGTAACACTTTACAATACACATTACTCACACACAAGACAACACTATTAATACTTTCATGTATCAATTAACTGCACTGTCGTTTTGCTGCTGTGTCCGGAGTTCTGTTGCGTAGGGCGCATACGGACTCAGAGGGGAGACAGAGTGAGAGAAGCGAAGTAGCCTATGCGGTAGTAGGCTACCGGCGCAGTACTGTTGCCTGCAACCTTTTAGTTATTCCAAGTATAGATTCATTATTACAATAAGTGACTACTGTTTATGTTCCTTCCATGTGTATTATTAGGTATCTACTGGATCATGAACATCTTGTATGCTACATGCTAGTGCATGTTAGTAGGGGACAGTTATTCTAGTGCACGCGCTTTCAAGTAGGCGTGTACATTTGTCATTTAGCATTTCACTGTCATACCTTTAGCCTGCTTCTATTCTACATTATTAGAGGCTTAATATTAACGTAGTTTCTTGAGTATTGCATTTCTTTAGTAATAACGTAACCTATAAATGTCTGAGGGAGTTTAGCCTCATAGCCTACCCCTGTTGTACACTTTCGCCGAGTTAAGGTACCTCGTTACCATAGACGATAACTCTGTAGGGCGTTGGTGCTTTTGTTGTCTGGAGCATATAGTATTTGGGACTGGAATCGAGCGTGTCGTTGTCACATAAGCCATTTCTGTCCTACGATCAAGAATCCCGAATATGTATTGCCGATCCAGCCGTAACAGGGGAAAGACAGATATCACATAAATATTTAATATGAGCATGACAAGAAAGTTTGAGCCAAAAAGTGGAGAATTCAGAGGAGCCACAATCGGAAATACGAGAGCAAGTGAGTTTGTTGTGCAAGTATGCACAACATCTGCCTTTGGCTTTGAAACTAGGATTGAGAAAGTAGGAGGATACAGAGAACATAAGAACATAAGAAAATGGGAGTCTGCAGAAAGCCGATTGGCCTAAGCAAGGCAGATCCCTGTCCCACACAACCCCAAATCAATTACAAAGCCCAATTATAGGCTCAACACTCTAATACCCTGAGGATCATCTTACCAAAATGGTTAGAGATTAACGCAGGATTATGGGGGTCTGCAGAGTGCTGATTGGCCCAACCCGGCTGATCCCCCTTCACACCCAACCCTTCTCGTGCATATGCTTGTCCAATTTTATCTTAAAGCTCCCTACAGTTTTAGATCCCACTATAGCACTTGGTAGTCCATTCCACCCATCTACAACTCTGTTACCAAAGCAATATTTGCCTATATCTTTTCTGAAACGAAATTTATCTAATTTGAAACCATTGGTACGAGTTCTTTCGCTATCACTGAGCTTTAGTACATTTGTCATGTCCCCTTTGTTAATCCCACTAACCCACTTGAACACCTCTATCATATCCCCTCTAACTCTGCGTCTCTCTAACGAATGTAAACCTAATTTCTTCAACCTTTCTTCATACGGAAGATTTCTAATATTATGGATCATTTTTGTCATTCTACGCTGTACTCTCTCCAATGAATCTATGTCCATTCTGTAATAAGGACACCAAAATTGGACAGCATAATCCATATGGGGTCTCACTAATGACAAGTAAAGTTTTAAGATAACATCAGCAGTTATGTTACTCACATTCCTAGAGATGAACCCGAGAATCCTGTTTGCCTTATTACGAACGCCTATACACTGTTTTCTAGGCTTCAAATCATTGTTAACAAACACACCTAGATCTTTCTCGCAGTCTGAATTTTCTAATTCTAAATTAGCTAGTTTATATTTAACATTTGTTTGCATCTTCCCTATCTTTAATACCTTGCATTTGTCAATGTTAAACTTCATCTGCCAATTTACTGACCATTCATGTAAGGTATCTAGATCCCTTTGGAGGCACTCTATATCGCTATCTGAATCAATTGATCTCCCCATTTTAGTATCGTCTGCGAATTTACTTATCCTACTAGTTATACCTAAATCTAGGTCATTTATGTATATAAGAAACAACAGGGGACCTAATACCGATCGCTGGGGGACACCACTTTTGACTGCTCCCCACTCTGACTTGGTACCATTTATGTTGACTCTCTGTTTCCTACCAATTAGCCATGACCTAATCCATCCCAACAACGCCCCACCTATTCCATGTGCCTCAACCTTTCTCATCAATCTCTCATGAGGGACTCTGTCGAAAGCTTTACTGAAATCTAAATATATAATAATTATCGTATGCCTTGTCATTATCTACTGCTTCATATACCTCTGAGAAAAAACTAAGCAAATTAGTAAGGCAAGAACGTCCCTGAGTGAATCCATGCTGAGAAGAATTGATTAAGTTAAATGTTTCTAAGTGGTTTCTCATTTTCCTAGCAATAATTGACTCTAGTAGCTTTCCTATGATTGAAGTGAGACTATTGGGACGGTAATTGGATGCTATTGATTTATCACCTTTTTTGAAAATCGGAACTACATTTGCAAGCTTCCAAGCTTCTGGAACTATACCTGTTTCTAATGAATTGTTAAAAAAGAAATGTTAATGGGTAACTTAACTCATCTCTGCATTCTTTTAATACTCTGGCATATACCTCATCGGGACCAGGCGATTTCTGAGGTTTCAGTCTGTCAATTTCCTTAAGCACATCATTTCTACTTATAGTAACCGTACTTAACCTATTTTCTATACTATCGCTATATACCTTACGGACTTCTGGAATCTGTGCCAAATTTTCATTAGTGAAAACGGATAGAAACTGACTATTTAATGTACTGCACATTTCTAAATAATGTTCTGTCATTTCTCCTATCGAAGTTTTAAGTGGGCCTATTTTATCTCTAACTTTAGATTTATATAGCTGGTAAAAAGCCTTAGGGTTATTTTTTTGAGTCATTGGCTATCCTGATTTCATAATTTCTTTTGTCTGTCCTTATACATTTTTTAACCTCTCTTGATAGATTCTGATAGTAAGCAAGTAGGTGAATTTCGCCTTTCTTATTTTTTCGATATATTCCTCTCTTTTTCCTAGAAGGTCTAATAGTCTATTATTCATCCATTTGGGTTGGTTCTGTGTTGATCTAAATTTTCTTTTGGGGAAATATTTATTTTGCGCATTGTGGAGTGAAGAAATAAAATTATTATATGTAGCTGTCAAATTATCCTGAGTTAAGACAGGTATCTGAGAGAGAGTATGTTCATTAGCGCACCTGGGTCCACTTAATAGTTTAACCATAGGATCGACTCTTAAGGCTCGTCTTAATCCACCATAATTGGCTTTTCTGAAATCTGGGATAAGTGTCGTATTCTCTTTAGCCTTTCCTGTCCATTGTATGTTAAAATAAATTGATTTATGATCACTATTTCCTAGTTGGTCTCCTATCTCTACATTATTTATCATTTGTTCATTATTACTGAGAACTAAATCGAGGATATTATTACCTCTAGTAGGCGAGTCTATGAATTGAAATAAAAAACTATCCTGTACCGCCTCAATAAACTCTTTTGAATCTGAGTCGCCGATTTGATGCTGCCAATCAATATTCGGAAAATTAAAATCCCCCATAATACACACATTGCTAAACCTTGATGCTATT
Source organism: Lithodes maja (assembly GCA_037953745.1). Taxonomy (NCBI): domain Eukaryota; kingdom Metazoa; phylum Arthropoda; class Malacostraca; order Decapoda; family Lithodidae; genus Lithodes; species Lithodes maja. The sequence continues at coordinate 25,224 of JBAKBP010025089.1, read as the reverse complement.
TTCACTTCCTGCCATAAAGCTGTACCTTCGTTTCTACTCATATTTGGTGGTCTATAAATAACTCCCATAATTATGGTCTCACTACCTTCGCTAACCTCAACCCAAACACTTTCGTTATCAGTATTTAGTCTAATACCTGATTTAATACAGCTTTTTAAAGAGCTCCTGACAAACACTGCTATTCCGCCGCCCCTCCTACTTGTTCGGTCGCGTTTAAACAAACTATATCCTGGTATATGGAATTCTGCTAAAAAATTTCTTGATTCTGTATTAATCCATGTTTCAGTCAGTGCTATAATGTCTATATTTTCGTTGCTAACAAGTGCTCTAAGTTCATCCATTTTGTTACATAAACTCCTACAGTTTGTATAATATAATCGCAATGAATTTATTTTACTGGTATCGGATTTACCTTTATTTCTAACTGAATTCCCATCTTCTGTTACACCTTCAATATTTCTACTAGCAGTACAATTAAAATCCTGTGACTGATATTTTCTATTCCTATCTGATGTACCAGTACGGCAATTTACCCTATCTAGACAATTATTCTTACTCATATTCTCAGGCTTTATTTTCAGCGAAACCCCGCGACAATCCTATCTATTGACCTAGCTAAATTTGCCACCCCTAGCCGAGAAAGATGAACCCCGTCCTGTGCGTACAACTGATTTTTACCATAGAAACGGGTCCAGTTATCAAGGAATGGTATTGCATTTGCATTACAGTATTTTTTCCAGCCGACAATTGATACCAATTGCCCTAGATGACCATTCCTTGCTGACCCCTCTCCGTGGCAAGATACTGTGTACTACAGGTATGCCTCCCTTCCTCCTAACTTTATCTAACACCTCCCTGTACTGCCGAAGCAGTACTTCCGTCCTACCTTTACCAACATCATTGCTCCCTGTACTGAGACAGATAATGGGGCTATCTCCAATATCTTTCATGATGTAATCAATGTCCTCTAACACCTTCCCAACCCCGGCACCAGGCAGACAGACAAGCTTCCTAATATCAGTACAGGTGGACCTAGCTAAGTGTCTGACCATGGAGTCCCCAACAATTGAGAAGGACTTGCCTCTCCTTGTCGATGACTTGGTAGCAGCTGCGGCAGCGGCAGGAACTCCTGGTGCAGCAGTTGAAGGTACTCCTGGGGGGGCAGTAGTCACAGCATTCCCTGTTGGAGGCAACTTACTTACCTTTCTCCTGGTTTCCTCGCCGAAGGAAGCACTCGCAGCCTCACCATCACATTCGTCATCCAAGGTGATGAACTTGTTGCTGAGGGCAACTGGCCGCCATAGAAATTTGCAGGTTGTTGCACTTGTTGGAACAACTGTCCAGGGAGCATCACGATCCCTAACAGCAGTTGCACTATCCTCACTTTTCTTGTCAGCCAAAGTCAGCTTTAAGGCCAAATTCTCGTCTTTGAGAGACTGCACCTCTCTCTTCACATTTTCCATCCTTTCTTGCAAAGCAAGACAAAGCTGGAGAATATGAGAGGAGGTAGCAATCTCGTCAACACCAGCCATTTTAAGAAAGCGTTTAAGAAGGGTCTGATGGCAGTTGCTTCAGACACCTGAGTTTCACACCCACTAAATATGTCAGCATTGGATCGGATCGAAACCAGGTCAAACAGATTCACACATGAGCGTGCTTGCCACTCGATCGCCGTGGCTCCAGTGCTGAATGAAATTATCAAGCACCAGTCTCAATAAAATGTTTGATTGCAGCCAAAACAATAAGGGTGAACCATGGTCGGGAGGTTCATGGTAGATGTATGAACTTTTAACACAGATATTATATGCGATTGTTGTTACAGGAATGAATGGAGGAGGTTTGTTAGGAAGAACATGTGAAGGTATTTGTAACCTTTTAATTGACAAACCTGGAAGGTTATCATCCCCGATGTTGTGAAGAGACTTTGTTGTGGAAGTGCATATCATCTGAGGTGAAGTCAATGGTATTGAGGCCTGGTGAATGTTAAGATACTTGCTTTGGAAGGTGTTTATTGGATTCATTTTTTCTCCTGGTCATCATTGTTCCCTTTCTAATGTCCCTTGCTAATCCTCCCCATCTATTTAACGGGAATGAAGGGTTGGTTATTGACTGTCTGGCTGCCTGTTACACTTTCTGTGGTAGCATTAGCATGACCGGTGCTGTCTGTTATATACTAATGACTATACTGTTTCAGCGACCAGGTAGATGTCAATAGTTCCAGGTGATTGACTTGTGCGACCGTGATTATTTAAATCATTAAGAATTAATAATTACTAAAGGATGAGACATTGAACACTATCGCATGAGCCAATCAGCTAGACTTATTGACATCTCACCTCAGCGTCGCTGAAACAGAGTATAGTGATCCAGCAGCCCACATAATGGACACATTAACAATACCCAGCAGGGTTTTACAAACTAATGGTCCTCGGAGACACCGTCCTACAGATATTAACTGCCATCACTCACAGTGCACTCGGTTTATGGTTACGCATATAGTTATTAATGATTATATAGGGTGACAGTCTCTTATCTAACTTATACATTTTACTGCACATAATTATATAATTACCATTGCATAGACTTAATTATGAGATATTTAACGTTAACATAGTTATATCGGTATTTAACCCCCCCCCCCACCCCCCCACACACACACACAGACACACACTCACACACATACAGCTGCCACGTGGAATTGTGATATAATTATGGTCTCTTCAGGCCTAGCGTGGTTGGTAAATTTCAGTATATCATAAATAGTTCCTACGCATGCTTTTCTCTTCCAGAAGCCAATAGGTATAAGTCATAACATGATTGGTTGTTAAAATATCAGTGGATATATTGAAACGACCCCGTCACTAGACTGGGGTTGTTCGGCAGAACTACACTCGAGTCCAACTCGCCTGCGATAGGCCCCGGGAGAGAGAGAGTTTGATTGCCTATTTTTTTGTGGGTGCTGGGGCAGAGGTAGACGGTTGGCTAGGTTTGGCACATGTCGTCCCCTGATTTGGCTTGTGTTGTGACTTATTCTTGTTTCACTTACTGTGAGGCTTACCTTGTTTCTGGTTTTGCTGAGTACCTCCCTGCTGTGGGGAAGGATGGGGGTCCTGAAAGGACTGTATAGCAATGTTAGCATAAGGCTTGCCTCCAGTCTTTTGTTTGGAGTATGGTTTCTTGAACGAGTCCTTCTTAGTCTGGGAGGTACTCTGCGGCAAGCAACCTACCAAATTGTACACTGCTCTTCATGTATCTAAATCTAAGAGAGATAGTGGAGCAGATAACTGCAAATTTCAGGAGAATCGTTCAAATGGTGATGCAAGCATGAAATTTGGTACATGTACCCTTCAAGGTCCATTCTTCTCAGAAATACCGCTGGCCACGCGAAAATCCAAGATGGCGGTCATTTTTCAAGATGGCTGCCGTGCCTGACCATATATTGCTTAATTCTTTTTTAATTATTACCTGGTGAACATTTTAAGAGAAAACTGTTTCTTGCTAACCAGATTAATGAGAAGCACTGTTTTAATCATTGTCATAGTCTATAATTGGAATTTTAGAATGGCATCCAAGATGGCGTCCATTAATTTCATATGTTCATATCTAAGCAACTACTGAACATATATACATGATTTTTGGTGTGCACATACATCTCTTTGGGTCAGATAATCCAATGGAGCCATTTTCACATTTGTTAGTAAGGACTGAGGCAGTGATGAGATCTTGCAAATATAATAGAGTGATGTCAACACACAACCAGGGCACACTGGTAACATCGCTGCTGTGCAACTCAGCATGGGGTTCAGTGTCAGCTTATTTTACTGTACTATACTATAAGTTGTAGTGTAGTTTACTGTACTATACTATAAGTTGTAGTGTAGTTTACTGTACTATACTATAAGTTGTAGTGTAGTTTACTGTACTATACTATAAGTTGTAGTGTAGTTTACTGTACTATACTATAAGTTGTAGTGTAGTTTACTGTACTATACTATAAGTTGTAGTGTAGTTTACTGTACTATACTATAAGTTGTAGTGTAGTTTACTGTACTATACTATAAGTTGTAGTGTAGTTTACTGTACTATACTATAAGTTGTAGTGTAGTTTACTGTACTATACTATAAGTTGTAGTGTAGTTTACTGTACTATACTATAAGTTGTAGTGTAGTTTACTGTACTATACTATAAGTTGTAGTGTAGTTTACTGTACTATACTATAAGTTGTAGTGTAGTTTAATTTAGTGTCCCAAATGCTTTCTAACAGCCCCATATCAATTAGCTACTAGACAGTAGTTGGTAGTTAGTAGATAGAGTTAGATAGCCGCACCTGAATTGACAGGGTGTGCCAGCGCGGGAGAGCCGAGCCAAGGGTAAGGGGACTATACATGACTTGCTCATGTACTTACCTGGATGGTGTACAGATCACACAGGACTTAAATGGCACTGGATGAATGATCGGGCTAGGTGTAGGTCACCCGAACCTAGTTGTATCCCATAAAGTAATGTGTGTGTAATTTCGTTAAGGTGGTAAAAGGATAAACCCTCGGCCTTAATCAGAAAGCAAAATGGCAGATTCAAAATTAATTTTTCCCATAAGACAAACTGACTGGTCAAGGCAAATGATACAGATGTGGTGGTCATTGCAGTGAGTGCCTTTCCAGCCCTTCAGAGTTTGGGGCTAGAGCAGTTATGGGTGGCATTTGGTCACGGTCAAAGCCGGCGCTGGATCAGTGTGCATGGCCTGTATCGCTGTATGGGGCAGGAGAAGGCTAGAGGCATGTTATTCTTTCATGCCTTCACAGGGTGTGACACTGTTTCAGCCTTCCGTAACAAGGGAAAGAAAACTGTCTGGCAGACATGGGATGTTTGTCCAGAGGCCTCCCCTGTCTTCTCCAAGCTGAGCCAGTACCCTCTTATGCCCCCTTCACACATACAGGACTCGGGCGCCGAATACAGCAGAGTAGCGTTGTTGTCCCCCGACTTTTGGAGTTGGCTCGGTATGCCGCATCCAACGGACTTCACCAGACTACAGCCGCATACAGCCGACGTTGTTGTCTTGACTCCGGAGAAGTCTTGAGACTCGAACCGAAAAAAAAAATAACGGTCATTTTTACATGCCGACTTCACCCGCATCTATAAGACTTCAGCCGATCGACTCCAGAATACAGACGATCGACTTCAGAGTCGAACCGCATACACCCGCATAAAGCCGACACACACAAGTTGTGTGGCCAGCGGATGTATATAAAGGGCGGTCTACCAGGGCTGAACATCATTACAGTCGACTCCACCGTTGCGTCAACAGGTACGGTGACACTCTACCACACAACATGGATGCGCACGTATTCATTACACCCTCCCAGCGCCAAAATATAGACATATACCTGGCGACCATGTCCATGGATTTAACTCTCCAGGTTGATCTGTTGGCTCTGAAAATAGCCATTAAACAACGAAGGAGGAAGAGGAGGTCAGTGTGGACGCGGAACTGGCTCCTGCGGCGGCCAATGTATGGCCACTACGAGAATATCATGCATGAGTTCATGCGCGAAGACCACCGCAGCTTCAGAAACTTCACCAGGTTGGACGTGGACATGTTCTGGGAAATGGTGGAGAAGATAACACCCAGGATAGAGAGACAGGACACATTCTGGCGGAAATCCCTGAGCCCTGCCCTTCGTCTCGCCATTACCCTGCGCTACCTGGCGACTGGTGATTCCTATCAAACACTCTCCTATGATTTCCGCGTCGCCCATAACAGCATTTCACTGCTGGTTCCTGACACCTGTGAGGCCATCTACCAAGAATACCACCCTCTCATTCTGCCATGCCCCAAGACCCCGGAAGATTGGAAGAAATGTGCTGACCTCTTCGAAGAACGCTGGCAGTTTCCACACACCGTTGGTGCTATTGATGGTAAGCACATAGCCATTCGCTGCCCTGCCAATGCTGGGTCCCTTTACTATAACTACAAGGGATTCCACTCTATTGTGCTTATGGCAGTTGTGGATGCTGACTACAAGTTCCTGTACTGCGATGTGGGTGCCACTGGTTCGGGGTCTGACGGTGGTGTCTTTGCACAGACACCTATCAGGGCCGGCCTGGAGAACAACACCCTGGGACTTCCGCCTCCTCAACCCCTACACACTGGTGCCAGGCCTGTGCCCTACTTCCTGTTAGCTGACGACGCATTCCCCATGTGACCCTGGCTACTGAAACCATTCCCACATCGCTCAACGGACATGGGTCAGATGATCTTCTCCTACCGGTTGTCCAGGGCTCGACGGGTGGTGGAAAATGCCTTTGGCATCTTGGCTAACAGGTAAATATCTTTTAATTTTGGTGGGGTTAATGCCATTAATAAGGCTATACACTTGCATTGCTAACTTATTCTCTTTGCAGAGGCAGGTATTTGATAATAACCATGTTTTGTGTCTCCCTATTCTACAGGTTCAGATGTTTGCTCACCACCATTCCCCTGCAACCCAAGAGAGTGGAGTCTGTGGTGCTGGCATGCTGTTGCCTACACAACCTCATCCATCGCCGTTTCCCCAGTCACCACCCCGTTGGCTTCCTTGACAGGGAGAACCCAGTCACCCACAGGGTGACGCCAGGGTCTTGGAGGGATGGTGACCAGTTGGAGCCGCTCATGCCACTGACCGGAAACCAGGCTACTAATTACGCAAAGGAGTTGCGTCGCTACATGGCAGACTACTTCACATCAACCCGGGGCAGTGTGAGCTGGCAGGATAGCCGGTTCAGTGACTCATGAAGGTACGATGATTGTGTGTATTTTAATGTTATATTAACTGACCTAATTTGCAGCTCTTTCTAATTAAATCATGCGTGCCATTGTCCATATCATTTGCAAATTTTATATGTTCATATGTTTCTTATTAATAATTATTACTTTCATTTTCACTTCTCTTCAGTCATTTGCTTTGGCATAATATTTCATTATTCAGTATTTCCATGACATTCAGTAATTTATTATGTAACTGTCATGCGTCAGTTATATTTTATTATTATATATTAATATTTATACGTATCAGGCTATTACTTTCTTGCTTTGTTATTGCCGTCGCGGGCATTTGTATATGATGAGTGTATATTAATTTTAGAAAACATATATTATATTCATCTATATTTTCAACATCTATTATATTCATCTATATTTTATTTAGTAGTCACTTTTGTAAATGAATGTCAAGTCGTAAATATTTTCCTGCCATGTTATTTAAGGACATATTTTTGGGTATTATTACTAGAGACTATTTTCAGCAAAGATAAGTATAATTTATTGTTTCATAACATATTACTGGCATATGGGATTGGAATTCTAAACACAGTATTCACAACAGAATTTTATTTTAATTTTTACATTGGACGGAAATTCTCTACTGCCCCTCGTGCTGCGGTGTGTGTAGTGTTGGGTTTGGGGAGTCCAGGTTGAGACTCACATCAAAGAGTTGCCTCTGAAAACTTCTCCCAGGTGTGGCGGGCACCGCGAGGTGTGTCCCATATGTGGGGGTGGAGCTGCCCCACAAGGTGGGCGTAAACTGTGGGGCCGGTCCAAGAGGTTGGCCCAGGTGTGGAGTCAGCTGTGGCACACGTTGTTGGTATACCTGGGGCGCAAGTTGGATGCTGACGGAGGGTTGTGGAGGTTGGGCGGGGGGTGGTGCCGCACTCGCTGGGGTTGCAGTTGCCCCCGAAGCCCGTTGCCGCGCCATCTTGTCCATCTGCAGCACGTAGATAGTCATCTCCTGCTGAGCCGTGTTGCAGTCATCGGCAGACCACTCATTCATTACTTCCGCAAGGTAGGCAACGAACGCGGAAACATGAGGTTTGAGGCGTCCACCTCCTGTCTTCACGCTTTCCCGGAGTTCACTTACGTCCTTGCGGAAGGCGGTCACCGTCTGCTGTATCTATAAAGAGAGATGTCCAAAAAGTTGATTATTATCAGACAGCGTCAGGATAATTATGCAATGCACACTCATAAATAACATAAATCTCCATCTGCATTCCAGATTTCTGTAAGATATGTATTAGGAATATTACATAATAGGTACATGTTAATAAAATATGTTTAGTTTACATCATTAATGAAGTTAGTAGCGCATGTCAATATTTGCCTTACCGTGTCAGTGGGAGTGGCGCATTCGCAGTCCAGAGCAACTCTTCACATTATATAACTTGTCTTACCTTTCCACACCTTACATTCATTTGTTTGCATATGCACATTTCTATAATTTTTCTCACCTCTTCTATTTCAGCGGAGCTGGTTGAAGCCTTCTGCCGCTTGGTGCCTGTTGTTGTGCTGTGCTGGGAGGCCCCAGACGCAGAGTCCTCGGCCTCTGTCCTGGTCTCGAGTACAGGGTCGTCCAGCTCAGGCGCATCATCGTTGGCGTCGGATGAGGCATGCTGTGGGAACTGTTTGTTGGGGTGAAAACAAGAAGATTATTTTATAATGGTATGTTGTGATGCGGCCTGGTATATGAACTGTGTTATCGGAGGAAGGCAGATATAATATTTTTACTGTAATGTGGTGAGTCGGGATGTGTTATAGTGTAATGGATGGCATTTGGGGGTAGGAGTTTGGTGTTGTAATGATGTTAATAAATAATTATTAATTAAAATAAAAAATCTATGGAGATTGTTTCATTGAAACCACAAAGCATGCATAATATGACAGCAAAATGTAACATAAACACTGCCTTAAGGGAATAATTGGAAATGATTAAATAAGTATTGCTGAATTTGAATAACATATATAATAAACACTCACATTACCGGTGCTACGAGGCTTGTTCCGCACAATGTGACCCCTGAAAAAACTGCCCTGTTCAAGGATCCACTGATCACGGTCGCTGTACCGTATTTCAGCCCCAGCACCACTCTTCCTTGCCGTTAATTTGCCAAACCTGGAGCGGATGTTGTCGCACCAGGTCCTCAGCTGAGCACCTGTTTGCAAGACAAAATCACATATAATAGAAACGTATATATCACACAACAATGTCTATATATCACCCAATATTACAGGTATCTACCCAGGTAAACAGTGTCACTATTCATCACAACACATACAAATTTGTACTAACACAGATAAACAACGTAAATATTAATAATATAACATTTCACGTATCAATATGGGAAAACTTACCTTTTATTGGAGGGGTCAGAGTCTTGGCCTTCTTTTCAAACAGGCGCCACTTCCTGTCAGAGTCCTTGAATTCTCGGGCCTGCTTGTCATACATGAATGTATGTGCCCGCAACCACTCCATCACGGCGACCTCGTCTTCGGGGCGCAACACTACCCTCGTTATAGTTCTTTTTGATTTGACGCCGTAGATAATCGCATCTGGGGAGGCCTCGTCACCCGTCTCGATGTCGATCTCCTGGATGTCATGGGTGTCCTGGGTGTCCTGGGTGTTCTGGGTGTCCTGGGTGTCCTGGGTGTCCTGGGTGTCCTGGCTGCTCCCTGGCGGTAGCATGCTGGTTTTGGCGGGAGCTGGTGGCGGTGCTTGCCGCTTGGCAGCGGGGGGTGTTTGGCGTGGAGGCTGGCTGTCTTGTATTACCTCCATGCTCTCTTCCTCACTCATCTGGGTCTCGTCTCCAAAGAAGTCCTCCAATCGGTTGTCGTCTTCTTGCCTCTGGATCTTCTGTGGACTCTGCGACTTCCTGGTCTTTGGTGTTCGACTGGGTCCAGGCATGGTGTAAAGGCGGTATAGGTGAGCGTAGAGGTCAGGGTAGAGGCGAGGCGAGGGAGAGGGTGGTAGGTGTGCGTCGTTGGTGGTCTCATTGAAGACTGTTGGGGAGTGCGCTGCCTGGGGCCTATATATAGGGGCCGTGTTGCCGTTCTGTTGGGAAAAATGTCTAGTATTTCTTGTCAGGTGGATGCGGCTGTTTTCGGTTCGACTTTTGTGTTGTCGGTTGGAGTTTTCTGTTGTCGGTTACTTGTCCGATCAAGTTGGCTCGACTCTTCTGCCACATTGGGTTCCGGGTGTTGTCATACGTCTGCACTCCTGTCAATGTGGTTGGAGTCTGCTGTATGCGGCTGCATGCGGATGAATTCCGTTGTTGTCTGTTGTACTCGTATGACTCATATTTTTGCATAATTTTTAATTTTTTTATGCAAATTTATGCAAATTTATGCACACGACTTCAGCAGACTTCAGCAGACTTTTGCGGTTGTACTCGTGTCCGGCGGCTGTACTCTGGTGTATGCGGCAGTAGTCTTTATGCTACACATGAAACACAATTCGAGCCGATATACACAAGGACTACAGCCGCATACAGAAGACTTGGTACGACTAGCGCCGACTAGAGCAGACTACTCCCCGCATCCACCAGACTAATTTCAAGTCTGGCCCAAATTTCAAAACTGACAAACATTTTCGTCGCGGACCGCGACTTGACACGCATTGCCAGGACTTCACCAGACTACAGACGACTACAGCAGCATGGGTAGGAATAGGTGCCGACTTGATGCCGCATGCAGCAGAGTCGCTACTCGGCTGCTTTCTGCTGCATTCGGCGCCCGAGTCCTGTATGTGTGAAAGGGGCATTACAGTGGAAGATGGTGACCTGGAGATACTGGAGAGGTTTGTCATACTGATGTATGACAGGTCCAGCACTGCTACCACTGTGGATGAGGCCAGGCTTGACATGTTTGCCAGAAAACAGAGGCCTTATGAGGCCATTCCACCAACAAGAGCAGCTCTGCTTCAGCACACTAGACGAGCTGCCTTCCAGGCTGGTTGTGTTTGGGCCCAAGCAACCCAGTGTCAACCAGAAACAGAGAGTCCTGCTGACTGGGGATGGCAGAAGGTTGGTGAAGAATGGCACATTTTCTGGACAGCCAACTCCCCCATAGCCAAGAGTTGCGAACAGCTCACCAAATGTGGCTGTAAATCAGACTGTCGTGGCAGGTGCAAGTGCTACAGGCTGGGTCTCTCCTGTAGAGCTCTGTGCACTTGCAAATGTGAGGTGTGAGTCTTTGATTCTATGGTATTTTTACTAATGTTTTTTGTACTCAATGGATATGTATAAATGGTGTGAATTAGGCCGTTTCCTACGATATAATCTTCCTTCACTTTGTCTAGTTACTTATGACTCTGATGAGTTAATAATGTGACAAGTCTTTCTAATTCTCTGACCTCAAAAATGTAGGATTAGATGAAAAAATCATTTGTCTAGCTCTACTAATAGCCAAGATATCACAAAATTTGTCTTTAACCCCAGAAGGCCGATACACTACTCAAATAGCACAGCTTTAAATAGCTTTTAAATAGCCTGCTGATGGCTGCTATTTACTTGTATGACGTCACGGTACTTTTGCGGTAATTTTCACCGAGTTACAATATCACCGAAACTACCGTGATATCAACACAATGGGTTTAAGGAAATTTCACTATGGCAAAGGTGCGTAAACACGGAAAATCACGGAAAAGTTACCTCACGAAAACAAGCAATATCTCAGTAACTACTGGGCCTATGGAGCTGAATTTTGTTACGAGACAAAAGCTGAAAGTGACCTCTCTCACGTGGTTTATGACTCATTTCTCTATCTTTATTCTTTGATTAGCTATTAAGCCATAAACACTACCGAAAATCGCCAAAAACATCCGGCCTCCTCGGGTTAATGGCGGCCATCTGGACGCCATCTTAGTTGAAGTCTAATATGCAACTGCTTTGGACAAAATTACCTTCACTTACCACGTTAGAGCCAAAAAAAAATGGATTGGACAGTATTCATGTCTTTTTTCTTTCAATTAACTGACCCATAACAGTAGGGCTCAGTCAGATGTGTCGGCCATCTTGAAAAATGGTCGCCATATTGAATTTTTGCATGGCCAGCGGTATGTGCTTTGAAAGTGAGCTTTGGAGAATACCTGTACCAAATTTCATGCTTGCATCACCATTTGAACGATTGTTTCCCTTATCTGCTTCACTAAGAGGCAGTCAAGACAGGGGAAAGAGTCACCCGGCAACCATTATCTTCCGGTAATTTCTTAACCACAAACACCCTCAAGTCCTGGCATGCTCGCACAGCCTCTAGTAAGGCTATTCTGATGTCACCTAGGGACTGGATTGAATTTTGTAAGAGCAGCTGCCGTGATAACTCCGTGGCCTGCCTTACATTTAGATTTTCAATAGCTGAGACAGTCCGTGTGAGGGACTGGGCTATTTGGCGGCTTACAATATATTGGGAAAAAAGTCTATAGGCTTTGTTTCTTAATTTGAAATCTCTATCCAAGTGAGCTGAGGGAGGAGTCGAGAAATGTTCCCTTAACTCATAGAGAGCAAGTTTGGGGGCAGAAAGAAAATCAAAGAGAGCTTGGAACACCCCTCCTGCCGTATTTATGGGGAGTGAGAACCAAGAGTGGGTTTCCTGAGGAATTTGGTGTGATGATTTTGTGGTAATGGTAGCTGCAAACTGTTGCGCCTCAGCTTCCCAGTCCCTCCACGGACCTACACCTACCTGCCCCACCTGCAGCACTGGACTGTGTGTTTGGTCTAGCGCCGGAATTGTATCCAATTCCGGCGTTAATGCGTTCAAAGCTTTCATGTCCTTGACACCGTCAGATTTTGTCCAGTTTGCAAATAGTCTTGCAGATGAGGTAGGGGGCAAAGCCGGAGTTGACGAATATACAAAGAAATCCGGGTTATAGACATTGGGTATAGCCTTAATAGTAACATCTAGTAGCCTACTTTGCATATCCTTAGCCCTTAGTTTCTCGCTTTTGCTCACCTCTTTGGTCTAGTCACTCGGGAACGGAATCTCCCCCGATATTGTTGTCTGTGCCATGTGAACGTTCTTGGCTATAGCCGGAACCCATGAGCAGTCAGGCCCATATAGAAGCGGCATAGGGCCTTTTCTATGCTAAATTTTGTCTAGGGGAGGAGGTGTATTATCCGTGATAACTCGGACATTCGTAGTTGTCAAGGCGGCGGACATTGTTGTGTCACTCGCCGTGGTGGTCATTTGGTTGACGTTAAGAGGGGGTATGGTAGTATTAGATTGAAATGCGGTAGGTTGTAAGGGCCTCACTGTTGATTCAATTGGGGGAGCTACCGGTGCCGAAGTGGAAGGGACCTGAGAACTAGGGATATGATACTGTCTCATTACTTTATGCAAGATATCATGAAGGTCATCTGTAGTTACATATTTACTTTGAGATCCCCGGGAGGACTCTGAACCCGCGTCAGAGCCTTCCTCGTTCACTGGTTGTCCTGAGGATATTTGTATATCTTCTACCTCCTCTGGGACTTTCACAACCTCCGGCGCCTCCTCAACCTCCGGCGTTGTTTGCCTTTGTAAAACTACCGGGTCATTCAACGGCCACACTAAGTCCGGGACTGAAGAGGGAATATTAGCATTGCTCCTCTGTCTGTCTTGACCCTGAAACCCAATTTGTGCCTGTGGTGGTTCTAAATGTCTCCAAACACTTCTGTTAGACATGGCAGGAGGTTGGGAGTCCTGTATAATACTATAGCCTGTGACATGTCATAATGTTGGACTGTACACATGGTGTATAACCCCTATATTGTTCCGCCAGCACCCGTTGTGACACTATTGGTGGACCTGTTCGTGGTGCGGCAAGATTTACCTTAGGTATAGCAAATTCCTTCAGCCCATCCCTGGGATTCGACTCAGTCTCCTCAGTCCCCGCCTCCGAGTTTCCTGATTGGACAGACATGGAGGCAGAGGCGGAGGAAAGTGGCCGCGGCACCGGCGTAGGCTGGCGCCGAGACGACGTCTCATCCGTGCGGGAACTTTTATGTCCACTCACTGATTTAGGGGTCGAAGTCACAGATTCTTCTCGCCTTCTTTTACTAGACCTAGCCGTTGATTCTACTGAAGATTGGCGGTCTCGTCTATGAGGTGATCTTGACCTGGACCTTGAATTGGTCCTCGGCGAAGGCGATCGTCCTCGTTTGCGGCGGTCGGGGTGGGGGGTGGGGGGGGTGGTGGGGTGGGGGGGGTTGCCTCGTCGCTGTCGCTACTCTCGCTACTAACTAATTCCTTAGACAAAGCTTTAGCTTTAGTTTTAGATTTGGGAGTCGACCTTGCTGACGTTGCTTTAGACACTGGAGATTTAATTACTAAGTGTTCCCACAATGTTTCGTCATCACACATCAATGCCTTATGGGCAACATCTTTTGCTTAGATTTTAAAGATAGTCTTAATCTGCTGAAGGGCTACTAGGCATGAAAGCTCCTTTTTCTCAAGCACGTTTGACCGGAGATCTGAGCAAACCGTGCATTTCTTAGACACCCAAAGTCCTCTAGATCTGTCGAGGCACTTTACACATGTGATACAATGTTTATGGGCAAAGACCGGGAGAAGAGAACAGTTAAGTGTTGCGCACAGAGAAAAGCGAGACATGATGGAGCAAAAGACCCCGCCCCCCCCCACCGCCGTGATCGGCTCCCTCACCTGCTGCCTGAGCTGCTACTGGAGTGACGAAATCTGGAAATAGAAATTTCTAGGAATCAATGCTCATAAGGATAACCTGAGAGGTGTTAAAACATCCTATCCTTCAAGTCCGCCGTAAAATTAGCTATAGCACACTGCTACTCTAACCTTCCGCTTGACTTGTCTGAGGAAAACTTAATTTCCTCTTGAACTGCTTACCTGTGACAAAGTGTCACTGGCCCAATTATTCCATTAAAACTATGTTGACTATGGTCTAGATAGAAATAACCCCACTAGACTGTTAGTGCCGGGCCCGGAAAGTACAGTACTGTTAGAGCCGGTCGAGTAAAGTCATGCCGTGCTTGGCCAAGTTCGCTCGGCGGGCCGAGATTACTCCCTTAGGAATTTAGCATTTTACGCCGGGATTTTTTGGCTCAAACCTTTCGTCTACGAGGTGAGGTTAGGCGTCAGTACGTAGAAAGAACGCCGGAAGGCAACTAGCCAAAAACATTGAGAGGGTCGACTTGTATGTGAAAGTCAGACCTCCCCAAAACACCCCACACCACCACAGGACGTCTCCTGACTCCCTGTTTATGTGTTAAATATGCATACACATATAAACGAGGGATATATCTTAGGGTTTTAATAGTATAAAAATAACATTTATTAATAACATCAACGCCTATACCCTACGGAGACCCCTAATGAGGCTGGCCACGAGGCTTGTAGTAATCATACACCTTGTAGTTTACCTTACCTCTTGAAGACACTGCTGTGACAACTGGCGTGGGGGCCCCGTGAGAGGGGCAAAGCAAGCTCGAACCATGGAAAGTCCCACACCACGTGTGACAACTCTTAGACTAGGGCGTCTGCTATAATAATTCAAAAGCAACTGCCTCATATAATTGGTCAGAAGCCTAATCCTGCGGATAGATGAGCCTCCTAACTAGTAGCTGATAGCAATATCCAAGGAGCAGAAAACATAAAAAAAAATACACTTGCGGCGCTGATCCTGGAAGATTGTAGGCGCCTGCACAATAGTACCCTATTTTAGCACTTCCCTGTGGGCATACCAATGGGGTAGCCTGTGCTAGCTAGTCTAAACCTGTTCAATACAGCGAGCGAACGAAGAATGTGGCAGAGCACAGGCACGCACGTCCTACTGGGATGGACGCTGGGAAGGGAAGACGGAATGGCGTCTCTCTTGCCACGGTCTGGGCTAGAATCCATGCGTAAGAAATCCACGAGATGGAAAGCTATAGCAAAACAAGTTTTGAGTTAAATCTTTCTCTTTTATTTTTTACGAAGTTTTTTCGTAGTGCGTACCCCAATCATAAGATGATTCCATAAGAGAAGTTGTGTTACACTTATGATGTGTAGTACTCCGTTTCCCCGCGGCGGGCGTTTCAAGCTGGCTGCCCGCGGGCGCTTGAAAGGAGGCTATTATACTAATAGGCATATCGTCAATGATGGAGGGGCCACTAATAAATATATATATCAGAATTATTGCCTCGGTTTGGAACAGATGAGAGGTTTGTTACCGTTAATTTTAAATATAATATATAATTCAAGGTGCATAACAATTACATACTAAACGTTGCCTGCATGCAATATAATAATTCTAAATTGTTGTAGATATTAGATCGATGACCAATATTTGCACAATTAAGTTTTGTTTGCTTTAGTGAGGCTAGTATACCATAGATAACATGCACCTTTCCTAAACATATAATATATTTGGTCTAATAAAGACGGTGTGTAACTACTGTAGTATTGTTTTAAACGGAGACCTCTTTGTTTCCAAGATAACAAAATATATATTAGTGGGGCAACTTAGCATAACACTTGTGCATTTCGTGATACAAGTAAAATATTTGGCACACACATTCAAATAGTCAATATAATCAAAATTAGATATTGGGCCATCGTAGGTTTGCTCACAATTTGTGGCAAGATGATATACTACAGCAGACTGTACTAATCAAACGGTCAACATTAGCTAAACAGTGTCTGAATATATGTTATTACCCATGTCCAGACGAGTCATTTGAGACTAGTTTAACATCTCTTCCATGGTATACAGTTTGGGGCAAATATCAGTGCTTCAGAACTCTTATGGAAAGTTTAATTAAAAAGGGGTTGCCAAAGCCAATGTAGGGTAAACCTATGATGGCCCAATATCTAATTTTTATTATATTGACTATTTGATTGTGTGTGACAAATTTGGTGCTTTCCTCACAAAATGCACAATTGTTATGCTATATTTACCTAAGCTGCCCCACTATATTTAATATTATGTTGGCATACTACACACACACGGGACTGTATCACTTGAAAAGGGGATCCAGTCCGGACACTATTCTTGACTTACAGTGTGCTGGCATAATAGTGCAGAAGGGTTGATAGCCTCTGAAGTCCTATTGTAAATACCACCTACGGTAACTAATACTCACCGAGCACCTTTTTACCACGTATACGGTCAGAAGACGATGGTGATAATAAATATAATTCAGATAATTCTCTTCACTAGATTTCCTTTTTTTGCTTACATCATTCCCTCCCCCCCCCCCCCCCCCCCCGACTTAAAACTTGGTGTATTCGTGAACATTTTAGCATGCGCCATGGGTCGTTTATCATATTCGTAGGTCATAATATATATTTGAAGCCCCCGTTACATTTAGAATATATAACAAAGTTTAGATTAACCCCTCAAGTATGATAACAACCTTAGAACCTTTTATACTGGCTAACATTAGACGATATTATGCAGTTTAAGAAAACCCATTGTAATCCAGAACATTTATTAAGATTGTAATTACTCCTTTGTATCCTGGAGGTAGTTTATAAACTAGATAACATGTCTAGTGGTAACCCAGATAGAATAATATAATTTAGTCATCGTACTCAAAGGTTAATCTAACGAAAGAGATATATCATGTAAGTAAATATACTGCATTAACACCTTCAGGATTATGACGCATTTTGACAGCTTCTTATGGCTGTCATTAGACGATTTATACAACTTAGGAAGGATCTGTGGGAATCAAAAGGGTGAAGACTATCTCATTTAGCCCTATGACTTCCACATAGCTTTCCTAATCTGAATAGGATCGCCTACTAAGAGGCAGCATCGACTGTCAAAACACGTCATAATCCTCAAGGGGTTAATTGGTTGAGTTCTGTCGGACAGGCTACATTATATATCCTCCAATTAAGGGGGTGTTCTGGAACCCCTTCTCCCTCATGTGTATCCCCATTAGTGTTTAGATTATGTGACATTTGCCCCATTACCTTGGAGATTTTAAGACCAATGGTGATATTTAGGTATCGATTTCTTTCCTGGTCGGCAAATTAGGAGGAACTGGCCTATGCCGGGGGTATTTTGCTGCCCCAAAATTCACAAATTTATGGCGAAGTTGGACCTTAGGGGTACTTTTTAAGCCTGATTGAAGTCTAACACGGACAAACAAATTTATATAATAAATACATTAATAAATAAATATAATTATCTCATTAAAAGTAAACAGGGTCTAATGAAATAACCGACTATGTGGTATCAAGGTGGCTGGATGTTGTGAATATGATGAATAGTAGTATTGATAGAATAGTATATAGTATTATAGGCAGTGGGGTCAACCTTCATCCTTATAATCTATTTGTTTCCACCTGATGATAAGTTGAATACCTCCGCAACTGACTAAATACAAATACTGTATATGAAAATACTATATCCTAGCGTCAAATATATACCAAGCATTTATTAATAGCATCTTATTTCGGTACAAAAACTCCGTCATAGCCGAGCAATAGTGATGAGGGCAAGGCAATTAATTTACCCTCCGTTGAAAATAGACAGACTAAACAGCCGTCCGGCTGGCTCAGTTGATAGCGTGCCTGCTTCTCATCTTGCAGGTCTCGCGTTCAATCCCCTCTCAGATTGAAAAGTTTTTCTGAGATTTAGCCGGCAGTTACCGTCTCCCCATGAGCAAGGGGGATGGGTTATGGTCTCTGGTTGATTAATGAAGTGTCAAGCGCTTGATAATCCTCGAAGGAGGAGACACGGGCGCAATACAAGTAACCAGACGATTATTATTATTATTATTATTATTATTATTATACAGTAGAACTATTTTGAATGAAGAGAACACTTAGAATATTACAACACTGCAAAAATCCTACAGATGTTCCTATCTCTCTAGGTTATTTTACCACTATAGTCTGTTCATTCTAGGTTGGACAGAAATCGTAACCTATAATTTCTCATAACTCAAAAAGGACTAGAGCAATCGAGCTAATATGTCTGCCACATAGGGAGACTTAGGGAATAGGTGTGGAAATTGACAGCACTTTTGCTCATGCTCTTTTTGAGTTACAGATGTTAGAGGTTACGATTTCTGCCCAACCTAGAATGAACGGACAAAATCTATTTTTGTATTCATTTCACCACAACACCAAACACCTCCAATGAAATTAATGAAAGCATATATGTGATCCACCAGGATTCGAACCCGGGTTATCACACAGAGATTTTTAGACACCTTAACCATTACAGAAGAAACTCAGACCAAGAGTGAGAGGGGTGGAAATGAGTTACTTGAGAAGTGCGTGCGGAGTTACATGGAGGGATAGACAGATGAATGAGGAAGTAAGAAGGAGATGTGGTGTAGAGGTAGATGTGATGGAAAGTGTGAAAAGGAACGCCTTGAGATGGTTTGGCCGTATGGAATGTATGGGAAGCGAGAGAATGACTAAGAAGGTGTTCGAGAGCGAGGTGGAAGGACAGAGAGGGAGAAGTAGACCGAAAGAGACGTGGGGGGATGGAGTGAGGAAGTATATGGATGAAGGCGGTGCTGGTTGGAAGGAAGGGCGTCGACTGACTGGGGACAGAGGTGCATGGGGGTGGTTCGTTCGGGGCCACCCCTTCAGGGATCACAGCGTCAGGCAATAGATAGATAGAACCATTACACCACCAAGACGGTACATCTACTAGGAAAGTTGGCTTTCTTACAATTGTATATATATATATATATATATACGGGTATAATTATATTATATATATATATATATATATATATATATATATATATATACATTTATATATATTGTCACAATGACCAGGGTCTTTTGGGAGTAGCCAGACTCTAGTGGCGCCTGACTTCTGACAGCAGCTGTGTCAAGTCTATTAGAAATACCTGGTATTGTGAGTTTCTTTCCGATACCCTTCCAATTACTCATGACTAGTTGTGCCGTATCTCTAAGCATTTTGGTCTCAATAAACATTTGTGTAGAATGAGCCAATAGAGTGATACTAGGTTCGTATACGAAGTTGTGTTTTAGTGGCAACGTCGTATTTTGCAAGCTAGTTGTGGCTGGTGAGGGGAGGATGGGGAGGAAGGAATGTTGCTCCAGTCTCAAGGGGGGGGGGGAGGCGATGTTGCTAAGCAACACGAGTTTACTTACTTATGTGACCATTGTAAGTTCAGTTGTGTTGCAATATAAAGATGTACTTTACTTTATCTGCCACTCTGTTTTAGTCAATATGTTAACACAGGAATACGTTAGTATAAGTTATTCATGTGAAGTGTCTTAGTGTTATCATATCGTGTGGTAATATCTTGCAACCCCCTTAGTTTGAGCCTGGCTCCCGCCAGCTTCGCCAGGGCCAGGCCTCATCATTCTCTCGTGGGCGGCCAAACAGTATAGGTGGTGGTAGCTCTCTCTTGTGGCACCCCAGTCGGCCCTGTTTAGTTTTCCTTGCTTGCATAATAGTAACGTAACGTAATTAACAGAGAATCATAGACCTTAGTTCATTCTTTAATTATTCTTTTCCTCTGATCAGCATTTATTATATTTCCCTTTGTTTCATAATTATGTTCTGTACCTCCGGTGGCTTACGTCGGAATCTGTGGTAGGGAAGAGCTGGGAGGCTTGCCGGGGTCCTTACTAATAAGCACTGTTAATCCCATAGACAGTCCACACACACACACACATCCATAACCCCTACATATTTTTCCCGGTGTTCGTGCTTAGGACCCGGTAACAACCTTGACGGTTCTGCCCCAGCACTTGTGTGTTCCCTATCTTGGGTTTCAAACTGAGGCAACGGAGTGTTTAACTCCTGCAGACATATTATGCTCCAGTAAGTCTACGGAGGTGGGAGCCCAGTATCATTGCCACTGCACCACACAACTGTCAAAACCACACTGCTGACCGTTAGAATTAGCGGAGAAACCTGGGGTTGCCACCAACCGACAGATCTTCATCTAACTTACCGGACTTACTGAGCTCCATTTGACGCTAGGGCGTCATATAACTCATTCTAGAATTATGAAGAGAAGTCCATAATTATGACGCGGTAGCGTCATATGAGTTTTTGGTTCACCCTGTCATATGACGCGGTAGCGTCATATAAGTCTGAAAGAGTTAATATTAATTAGGAATCCAGCTTCAGTCTGGACCCCCTCATAGTTAAGTGAGTGTGGGAGGTGGACTCTAAGAGTTCATTGTTTGGGCGGTAACTCATTGGGGGGCCCAGGTTGAAGCAGGATATACTGGTGTGATATTAGAGGTGGTCAGGGCAACTTGCTTCCACTAAAATCACCCCGAGGTTAGTAGTCATATTAGGACACTGCCTTGTATTGATAGAACATTATTATATGCAATATTATTATGTGCAACTCTCTTGGGTTGAGAGTGGATTACCGTTGGCTGGTTTGCGCACGGTTTAGTATTGTCGAGGGCGCGCATAGCCTGTTATGCTCGAAGTACACCTGCACTCTTTTTTTTCATTGATGTCTGCTGGTAGCCTATATGTATTTAACTGTTTTGATTATCCAACTCAGCATTGCTAATCCCGGTGTTGGTTTCGAGTTCTCGTAGCTAGTAAGTTACATGATTATTTCTGTTCTACTTATTATTCAGAATAGGAGCAGGGCAGTGTGCACCTTAAGCCCTGAGAAGAGCTTGGAAGCGTTCAAAGTGCTCTTACCTGTTGCGTCGTGGTGTTGTTTGGTAGAGAGACAAGGTGCATTTCCATTAGTCATTATTTTCGTATACCGTCTCTAAACAACTGAGGTCCAGATTTGTAACAGTGGTGACCTTGCCTAGGATAATCAGAATAGTACCAGCAGTATTAGTAAGATTTATTTTGATCAGAGGATTTTTGTTTAGAATAGGTGTCTAGCATTTTATTTTACTATGTCTGAACAACAAGCAAGAGAGGAGGGGGAGAGTGTCGTGCCGTTGCATATCACCAGTGAGGAGGATGCGAGAGTGTTCCTTCGGAGTTCTCCAGAATGGGCACAGATGCAGTTGAGAAGGGTGGAGGAATTGAGGTTGATAGCATCAGTGTTGGGAGTAGAGGGGTCTCTTCTTACCACGGGGGAAGCATGTCAGCAGTATATATGGCAGTATTATTATGATGTTCGAGAGGAGGCTGAGCCTGTGCCGGCAGGAGGCTATATCACACCTGCACGCTCTCCGCCGCGCACACCCAGTCCTTTTAATGAGAGCATAACGTCTTCCCAGTTTACATGTCCTACTGTTGTTCCCCCGTTGTTGCCTGACGTGCCCCCTGGTGTGCCCCAACTTACTCAACCCCATTTTTATCCTTTACACTCTACTCCTGCCGCTGGCTGGGCAGCACAGAACCAGGTTACACCTCCCCCACCCCCCATTTATCCCAGCTGGATTTTCTACGATTCAGCCACGTTACCGTCCCGCTTATGTTCCTACACCACCCCCTACTTTTGCCCCGGTAGGGCTATCGAGTGATGCTCTAGTACAACTAGAGTTGAAGAAATTGGAAATGCAGGAGAAAAGAAAAGAGAAAGAGAGAGAAATGCAGGAGTGGTTAGAGACACAGAGAATGACAATAGAGTTACAAAGAACCAAAGTTGAGGTAGACAGGGGTAGGTACACAAGGGGGCACGGTACACAGGGAGGAATCTAGCGAGTTAAAGTTGTCTTGTACCCTGCAGCTCGTTCCCACTTTCGACGACGACAAAGTCACTGAATGGTTCCAGCGATTTGAAAAGAAAGCAAGGGAGTTCGAGTGGCCACGGGAACGCTGGGCGGCATTGGTAGCAAAAGTTCTCAAGGGAAAAGCGCTCGAGGCATATGATAGGATGTCAGCGGAGGACTTAGCAGAGTATGATAATTTAAAGCAGGCTATCCTTAAGGCTTATGAACTCAGACCAGAAGCCTATCACCTTAAATTTCGTAATGCAAGGAAGAAGCCTAATCATACGCATGTTGAGTTTGCTAAGTACCTCCGTGATTGTTTGTCTCGTTGGCTTTTAAGTGAAAATGTAACAAATTTAAATGAGGCAATTGAGCTTTTCCTGCTAGAACACTTTACCAACAATGTCGACAAAGAGCTTTGCCAAAAGATCCGTGAGAAACGCCCCGGCAAGCTGTCTGATGCTGCCGTGTGGGCTGACGATCGAGTATTGGCAACCAAGGGTTTACTGATCGTGCCAGATATGCCCCCCCCCCCCCCCCCCACGACTGCACGTGACGAGAAGTACCGAGCAGGTGGAAGTGGATGGTACAGTAATAGTGGCCCTGGTCCCACACGTAATAATAACAGTGGAGACAAACAAAAAGCACAAAATTCAGCCCGACCTGATTCCAGTGTTGTTAGGTGTTATGGGTGTAAACAGACCAGTCATATTAAACCAAACTGTCCCAAGGTAAAGTCTTCTGCAGCACTTGATAAGCCTGTGTCGTTTGTTGTTGGTATCCAGGGAGGAGGGGATGAATCCTTGTTACCGAGGTTGGAGGCAGACCGAAGGGTGAAGCATGGGGTGCCAACGGCCGTGGCACAGCCTGCCCCCGACAAAGTGTCTCAACTAGGTAGCAATGCAGGTCCAGAAGCCTCGCTCGCTTGGTGCCAGGCTTTCGTTCATGAGGGTGAAGTAGAGCTGTGTGGGAAGGTGTATCCAGTCAAGGTTCTTAGGGATTCGGGGAGCTAAGCAGTCCATGTGTTTGAACTTGGCGGGGAAGCCGATAAAATCTGACGAGTTTGTGTTATGTCGAGGTGTAAACACTGAGGCCTGTTATAGCCTCGTTCCTATTCATCTTAGGTGTCCTGTAGTCACGGCGACGGCGAAGGTAGCGGTCATGGACTCATTACCTGTGGAAGGGATTGATTTTCTGCTTGGAGCAGATATGGCAGGGAGTAGAGTCTTTCCACCTCCGGTAGTGGTGTCGGAGCAGGTACAGCCGGAGGAGAGGAACAAGGAGCCTAAGAAGCTGCCTCCGATTTGTTTCCGGTGTGTGCGGGCATGAGAACTATGGCCTAGGTTGCACAGCCGGAAGAATTATTAAGGGAGGAGATAGATCTGATCGAGGGGATGTACAGTACTGAATCTGCATCACCCATAGATTCGACTGATCTGCAGGGTGCCGAGGGTGTGCAGGACGAGGAGGAAGGCTCAGCGGAAAGCTCCTCACTCGTTTCATTTTGCAGTTGTAAACTAATGATGAAAGTTTTGTTTCAAAGCTCCAAAACTTCCCCCTCCCCCCCCCCCCCCCCCCATGTGTGACACAATGACCAGGGTCTATAGGGTCTTTTATGAGTAGCTAGACTCGACTGGTGCCAGATTTATTAAAGCAGGTGTGCCAAGTCTATCATTAGAAAGACCTGGTATTGTGAGTTTCACTCTGATACCCTTCCAATTACACATGACTAGTTTTGCCGTACCTCTAAGCATTTTTGTCTCAATGAACATTTGTGTAGAATGAGCCCATAGAGTGTTATCAGTTTCGTCTAACCAGTTGTTAGTTAAGTGGCAACATGTAGTTTGCTAGCTAGTGTGGCTGGCGAGGGAGATGTTGAAAGATTGTTGCTCTTGCCTCGCTGTTGCTAAGCAACACAAGTTTAATTAATTATGTGATCATTGCAAGTTCAGTTGTGTTACAATATAAAGATGTACTTTATTTTATCTGCCACACTGTTTTAGTTAAGTTGTTAACACAGGAATACTTTAGTATAAGTTATTCTTGTGAAGTGTCTTAGTCTTATCATATCGTGTGGTGAGATATTGCAACTTCTTCGTTTGAGGCTGGCCTCCGTGGTGCTCTGCAACATCCGGTCCCCTCACTCTCTGCTCAGCGGTCAGACTAGATGGGTGTTATTTTTTTCTCTTGTGACCCATCAGTCGGCCCCCTTTTGTTTGTCCTGGCGTGCATAATAATAACGTAACGTAATTAACAGAGAATCCTAGACATGCATTTCTTCTTTAAATATCCTTTTCCTCTGATCAGCATTTTATTATCTTTCCCTTTGTTTTATATATTCAGTACCTCTGGTGCTATGTCGGAATCCGTGATAGGGGAGAGCTGGGAGGCTTGTCGGGGTCCTTAATACTAAAGGTGCGGTCACACTATGAAGACTTAAGGTAATTACCGCGGCGACTCAAGGAGTGCTGATTGTCTTTGCCGATCATCCGTAACTTGACCAAGAGTAAATGTCTGCCTGAGGCAGGCTGAACGGCATCACGGATCACGGCATCATGGATAGGGCTACACGGAGACCTAGCATAGCAGACCACCGGCGTCATGCGGCGCAACGAGGCAACAGAACGGCAAAAGGAAGACAACTTGACGGCCTTCGTGTTACGCAGGTCCCCTACTCGCGCAGGCACGCGAGCCCCGCCACGTGGCGCGTGTCTGGGGCCAACGCTTTGGCGATGCATGGCGCCACACGGCGCTGACCGGTCGGCTACCGGTCCCCCTCACGCGCATACCGGTGGGTGCGTAACAGAGTTGTAGATGGGTGGAATGGACTACCAAGTGCTAT
>JBAKBP010025088.1:0-33968 GCA_037953745.1 Lithodes maja | reverse complement strand
CTCTCTTAATCTCTCACTGTATGGTATATTTCTAAGGGGTGGGATCAATTATAGGTTGCTCTACACTGAATGTATTCGAGTATTTCTATGTTTTTATTAGTAAGGATACTAAAACTGCACAGCATACTCCAGATGCAGCCTCACAATACTTGTGTATAATAGCATAACTATGTCTTTGACAATAATGATGGCTTCTAATGAATCATAGTGCTCTGTTTGCTTTGTTAGCTACTGCGGTACATTGAATTATAGATATTAGATTTTCGTTGATAAGCTTTCCTAGGTCTTTTTATCTGTGATACGCTCGTTTCCTTTTCTCGATTCATGTGGTATTCATATTTATTGTTTTGGAAGCCTATTTATAGTATCTGACATTTGGTTACATGAAAGGGCATCTGCAAACTTTCTGACCTCTCTGTGATTTTGCTTAGATCTGATCCCAGGTTAATTCTATCGCTTTCCGAGACTAATGCATTTCCAATCTTTGTGTCATCGACAAATTTGGAAATCATATTATTGATCTATCTATCTATCTATTGCCTGACGCCGTGATCCCCGAAGGGGTGGCCACGAACGAACCGCCCCCATGCACCTCTGTCCCCAGTCAGTCGACGCCCCTCCCCCCAACCAGCACCGCCTTCATTCATGTAGTTCCTCACTCCATCCTTCCACCTCATATTCGGTCTTCCTCTCCCCCTCTGTCCCTCCACCTCGCTCTCGTACACCCTCTTAGTCATTCTCTCGCTTTCCATACGTTCCATATGGCCGAACCATCTCAAGTTGTTCCTTTTCACACTTTCCAGCACATCTACCTCCACACCACACCTCCTTCTTACTTCCTCATTAGTCTGTCTATCCCTCCATGTAACTCCGCACGCACTCCTTAAGTAATTCATTTCCACTGCTCTCACTCTTGGTCTGAGTCTCTCAACCAACGTCCATGCTTCGCTTCCGTAAGTCAGTGTCGGGATTACCACACTGTCATGCAAGGACTTCTTCACTTCCATACTGACCACCCTATTTCTTGTTACTGCTTTTTAGCGTTCCTACAACCCTCTTCCCCTGTTGTACCCTCTCCCGCACCTCTTCATCCATAGTCCCATCTTTACTCAACACACTGCCCAGATACTTAAAAGAGTTGACGATCTCCATAGCCTGACCGTTCAGCTTCACCTCACACTCTGTGACTTCACCCCTTTCGAAGACCATAACCTTGCTCTTCCCCGTATTTACCTTCAAATTCCGTTTTTCGCACACTGTTCCAAACTCATTTACCAGACCCTGCAACTCCCATTCATTATCACTCATCAGAACTGTATCATCCGCAAACAGCAGTATAGGTAGCTTCCACTCAATTCCCTCCCTTTTCAGCGATACACCAACATCCACTGCTCTTGATAGTATTTCTTTCATAACTCCATCCATATATACAGTAAACAACCACGGGGACATCACACACCCCTGTTTCAAACCAACATTCAGGTCAAAGAACTCGCTCTGCTCACTCTCCACACATACTGCCGCCTTTGCACCCTCATACATGCTCTTCACTGCTTTCAGCAACTTGCCCTCTACTCCGTATATTCTAAGTACTTTCCACAAACCTTCTCTATCCACTCTGTCATAGGCCTTCTCCAAGTCCATAAAGGCAACATACACCTTTTGTTTCTTCTCCAGATACTTCTCCACAACACAATTCAGGGTAAAAATCTGATCTACACATCCTCTTCCCTTCCTAAAGCCTCCCTGCTCGTCGCCTATCCATTTCTCCGTTCTCACTCTCACTCTCTCAATCACTACCCTACTGTATACCTTCCCTACTACGCTTAGAAGACATATTCCTCGGTGGTTACCACACACTCCTCTTTCCCCTTTGCCCTTATATAGGGGGACTATTATGCCAGTCTTCCAGTCATCGGGTGCACTCCCCTTCTCCCATGCTAGTTTGCACATTTTCCATACCCATTCTATCACTATCTCACCACCATACCTCAACATTTCCCCACACACTCCATCTGTTCCTGGTGCTTTCCCCAACTTCACTCTTTTCATGGCTTCCCACACTTCTGACCTCCTGATCCCCACCTCCTCCTCCACTACTTCTCTTCTTCTCCCTCCCATACCATATCCAGCTATGTTTGCTGGCTCTTCATTCCTTTCATTTAGCAACTCACTGAAGTACTCCCTCCATCTTTCGACTTTCTCTTGCTTCTCGGCTAGCATTCTCCCATTCTTATCTTTCACTCCCTTACTGTTTCCCTTGCTACCTTCCCTAACTTTCTTGACTTCTTTCCAGAACAGTTTCTTACTCTCCCTCCATTTTACACTCAGATTCCTTCCAAATTCCTCATCTACTCTTCTCTTACTTTCCTTCACTACTCTCTTCACCACCCTCTTACTCTCCACGTACCTCGCTCGTTTCTGTCTCTCGGAATCTTCATTCCCTCTACTACCCAACCACTCTCTATATGCTTTCTTCTTTTCTTCCACAGCTATTCTTACCTCTTCTGTCCACCATGCTGTACCTTTCACTCCCCTCCCTCTTCTCCTCACTCCACACACCTCCTCACATGCTGCACAGATCTCATCCTTAAACACCTTGCTCATCTCCTCCACTTCCTCCATAACTTCCAGGTCGAACCCACCTAGTCGTCTTTCCACTGCTCTCCTGTACTCCTCCCTGACTTCCTCCTCCTGCAACCTCTCCACCCTCCTCACCATTCCACCCTCCTCTCGCCTCCCTCCCGCTCTCCTCACCCACTTCTTTTGTATCCTAACCTTAGCTACCACTACATAATGATCAGACAGACCCCCTCCAATACCCCTATACACCCTAGCATCCATCACAGATTTCTTCATTCGTTCATCCACACATACATAATCAATCAATGACTTTCGTTCCACCACTGTCTTATCCTTCATTGTCAACATCCGTTTCCACGTGTACCTGTGGATCATTCTGTGTCGGAAGAAGGTGTTGGCTATCCACAGCCTCCTCCCCACACATACGTCCACAAGTGCACTACCATTCCCATTCACCTCTGATGGTACCCCCCACCCTCCCACCACTCCCTCAACTTTCCTATCACCCACCTTACCATTCATATCCCCAATCAGAAATATTCTTTCGTTCTTGTCAAACTTCTCCAGGCACGCCTCCACATTCATCCAGAACTCCTCTTTCTTTCTTTCAAGTATATCCTCTGTCGGGGCATACACGCATACAATCAACCCACGTTTGTATTCCTACTTTCATTCTCACCCACACAATCCTTGAACCCACAGACCCATACTCTCTTACACATTCCTTCCATTTGCTACTTACAAACAAACATGCACCTTCTCTCGCTATTCCTTCACTCACTCCAGCACACACACCTATTCCACACTCCCACTCTCTCACATCTGAACCTTTCCATTTGGTCTCTGTCATTCCACATACATCCAGCCTGGCATTCACTAACACTTCCAGAACCTCTCTCTCTTTTGTGCCATCATTCATGCCACTAACATTCCATGTCGCCATTCTCAGAATGTCCGAAGGCATGTCCTTAGTCGGTCGTGGTTCATCAACGTTGGTTCCGTCCGCATCCGAGGCTGTTCGTTCGTTTTTTTTTGCTTAGATATTTTTTCCGGGTGGGGGTCGCAAGCCCACCGACCCAACCTCTTTAGTCGCCTCTTACGACACGCAGAAGGCACGTGGGGCATATTCTATTCCCTAACCCCCAGGGGGAGGGGATGCCCTTGCCTATTTCATAAATATATATTGTAAACAATATTGGACCCAGTAGTGAGTCCTGGGGGACTCCACTATTCACTGGAGTCCATTCTAAGAGAGAGAGAGAGAGAGAGATGAATTAAGCCCTACAAACCTTGAGCGTGAAATCAGAGAACACTGAAAGGATTGATCAGTTAGAATATGGAATATGGAGGAATCTCAGAATAGGAGCCTTCAACGTAAAAAAAAAGACATTCTATGAGCAAAAAGACAATCGACAAACACAAACACAGGGGAGGTGTGGCAGAGTGGTCTTGCCACTGGACTGGTAATCAAATGGACCCGGGTTCAAATCCCAATATGTCAATGGGAAGATATTATTGGGATGGAATTTGTGCTGTACCTAGTTTCAGTGCATTACCACAGCACACAGAAATGCCAAGAAATTACCCTCATTGTTCCCTGATTAACCCTCCCGCATTCGGTAACTTAAATAGCTAACTTATGGTCAGCCCTTCTCTAATTTGCCATGAAATATCAGGCTGGGCGAGTTATCGAAACCTTGTGTTTTTCTGTATTTTCATCCACCAGAATGCTGTTTATTGTGATGTATCATATGTCAATGGAAAGAGGAATATTTATAGTACATGATAAAACAAAACAAAATTTAAATAAATCGAAATATGAAAGAGTAAATGAGTCCGAAATACAATTATTTCCCATGCAATTGTCTTCACACCGTCCTAGCTCTAAATTGTGAGTGATGACCATATATTTTATTTTGCTCAAATAATAGTATTTTTTCTCTTCTTTCCAAATCTGAAAACAGAAATTGTTTATCTTCAATAGTTCTCAAGCAGTGACCGAAAACAAAATATATGATTTTGATTGATATGGTTTATAACATTTTCGATTTATTTCGTTGCTACGAAGTGTATGGTTTTAAATTAAGGCTGTATGAATACGGCAAATAATGCTGATGAGTATAAAACAAACTAGAAGTTCCTACGACAAATACTTTTTGCGCTATGAATATTTGAAATGAAGAGCCAAAATGCGATTATTTTCGCTTCACCCGTCTCTTTTCCGCCGATGCTAGCCGGGTTCCGACCTGTTCCCCACCTCGGCGTTGGTTTATTTGCTCGGATACGTATATAACTGTTTATATCACCATCATCGGAAAATTATGCTCTTTCTAATGGTGAAAACAAAAATAATATAGCGTTATTGGTTCGCGAGCTATGCACAATTGTTTCCATGCACTGCTATTGTTTTGTAAATAAATGAGAATGTTTATACAGTTGTTTATCTTTGCCACAATATACAACACTTTTATATAATTTTCCTTGCTAATAATTGTATAATGTTCATAGAAGACATGTCAGTCATGAAGGTTGTCAATTTTACTTACCTGATAGGGCCACAACCCTTTCCAACGAGAAGGGAAATGGCTCCTGGGTTGACACTGAAAAAACAAAACAAGAAAGCCAGGTTATCATCAAGTAATAAATTCAGAAATAATTGTATTGTAAACACAAATAAAGTAATATATAAATATATAAATATATATATATATATATATATATATACTGTATATACAAGATGTCAAATATATATATATATCTATATCTATATATATATATATATATATATATATAAATACAAGGTGTTATAAATATATATATATATATTTATATATATATATATATATATATATATATATATATATATATATATATACAAGGTGTCAAACCACAGAAATATGCAGATTTCCAAGCCACCCTAGGAGGTACTGCATTTGACTCGTTATTTTTTTAGAGTGGTTTCCCCAGGAGGCCTATATCCACTTTGATGATGAAGGTGGGTAAATGTAGGTGGGTGAATGTCGGTGGATGAATGTCGGTGGGTGAATGTCGGTGGGTGAACGAGGGTGGGTGAATGAAGGTGGGTGAATGAAGGTGGGTGAATGAAGGTGGGTGAATGAAGCCGGGTGAATGAAGAAGAGAAATGGAGAAGAGAAATGAATGAATCAATGAATGAATGATTGCACATGGCTCCTGACTATAGGACACCTGCATTGTGACGATGGAAAAGGTTGAAGCAGTCGTTGACGTCAATGCAGAGGGCAACCGTGCAAGTCGTGCAGCGGAAGCTTGTGTCCTTGCGAATGCCGTTCATTACTTTGCAGTAATAGCAACGGAGTCGCTTCTTGGCCGGAATCCTCTGCCGAGAATGGTCCAAGGCCCTGTTCAACCGGACATGGTTCAGAACAATAGGACGGGGCCGTGGGACCACTCCAGGTCGAGGTCTCCGGACTCGCACCGCTCCTGTTGCTTCCACTACTGGTGGCGGTTGGTTGGCAGCTTCAAGAGCTGCTTCCCCATCGTCACCAGCAGCAGCTGCATCAGGTGCTAGTACCACGGGGGGTTGAACCAGGACATAGTTTCCCCCCGGGGCAGCAGCATCAGCAGCAGCATCATCTGGTTCTGGTGGTGGGGAGGGGACATCGAGACGTGGTGCCCTCTCAACGCCTCCACGAGGAGCAGCAACAGGAGAAGGTGGAGTGTTGTCAGGAGCAGCAGGGGCTGGGGAGTCTGGATGGTCGTCGTCGGACGACCCAGATGAAGATCCACCGGGTTGCCGTTGCCTGCGTGCATGCCTCTGTGGCTCATGCTGCTCACGCGGCAGATCTTGTGCTCGGTAGACTGGCCTCCCCGACATAGGCCACTCTGCAGGGTTGAAATGCAGCAAGGAAGTACAGATGTGCTCCTGGAAGTCCAGCAAGGTCATCTTCTTCCTTGGGTAGCACTTCCTGTACAGGACATGGGCGTTGAAGAGGGCCATTTGGATGAAGTAGAAGGTGATCTTCTTCGTCCACTTGACCATCCTTCACTGGATGGGGTAGTACTGGACCATCTGGTCGAAGTGATCCACCCCACCCATGTGGATGTTGTAGTCTTCAACGCAAACAGGTTTGAAGATCTCCCTCTGTCCACGACGCCACCTGCCCTGTTGGTCCTTCTCTTTGAAACTGACAAGCTTCGGGATGGTGTCCTGGTTGTGGAAAGTGGACACCATGTTGACGATGCGCTTGTCTCGCCAAAGTAGGACCATGGTTAAGCCGTTGTTCATTGTTATTGTCGCATCGCGTTCAAGCTGTTTTACTTTAGCAATGTCGCACAACCGCTTAGGAGCTCCTCGTACAAGGCGCAGGGTGCCACACACATAGATGTTGTGTGTGAGCATTTGCTGGCACAGGTCAACTGAGTTGTAATAGTTGTCCATGTACAGCCTGTACCCCTGGCCTCTGAAGGACTCCGTGAGACCCTCCACCGTCTCCTGGAGAGATGTACCCGGACCGGTGTAGACCCGAAAGTCCCACACATAGCCAATCAACGCCTCTGCCAGGATGTACAGCTTTATACCGTACTTCGTCGGCTTCATTGGGTTGTAAACCTTGAATGAAAGGCGACCCTTCCATCCAAGGCTGCCTTCGTCAAGGGACAGCTTTTCGGCGGCGATGTATGCCAGCTTGAAGCCTTCAAGTAGGTATTCCATCACCGTCCGAACCTTCACAAGCCTGTCCATGTTCTGCCTGCAGACTGCCTTGTTGTTGAAAGCATGGAAATACTTCAACAAGGTCCGGGAGTACTACCTCACAGACTGGCGGCCGGCTCACAACTGGTGAAACAAAGCCCCGCACTCCTCACACAGGGACGCTAGTGGGTTGCCAGATATTTCATTTTGTAACTTACTGAGGGCTAACTTACCAGCCAAAAATGCGTCCAAATCGCGTCATAAACTTATTTACCACGAATATTTCTAACTTACCGGTGGCATTATGACGCGATTGCGTCATACGAGCACTCTTCGAGGGGTGGCGTTAGGACGCGATCGCGTCCTAAAAATGCGTGAGGGTTAAGCTGAGTGCCATTCATCGAAAAGTTTGCTTTCTCATTTTGGTATCCGATATGTAGTACTTTACATTTATCCGCATTGAAACTCATTTGCCAAATTTGGGCCCAACAAAGTATACAATATCTACAGCTTTACTCTCATCATAGAGGTTGAGGATATCATGGAAGAAGTCTAAGAGGTTTGATAAGCAGGAACGTTTGTTACGAAAGCCGCCGTGTTGAGTATCTTTAAGTAAGTTATTTTCCACTAAGTGATTTACGAGTCTGTTTCTTATGAGTGTTTCTAGCATTTTACGTACAACTGGGGTTAAGCTAATTGGACGATAGTTACTGGTTAGGAATTTGCTGCCTTTTTTTAATATCAGTGTTACGTTGGCTAGCTTCAACTGACTAGGCATAGTTCAAGACTGCAAGGATATATTGAATACCAATGTCAGTGGTTTGGAGAGCTTATCCTTAGCGTCCTTCAGAACTCTAAGTGAGATTGTATCAGGTCCAGGCGATTTATTTACCTTGAGTTTGTCTAAACATTTCAATACTTCTCTCTCTGTAATGGTGATATTGCTTCGAATATCAGAATTATCAATCTGAATCGGCAATGCTGTAGGGATGTCACTGAGATCTTTTATTGTAAACAAATTATACAAATAAGGTATTCAGGGCATTACTCATAGTACTTCGTCTTTGGTATGTTCTCCATTTTTATCGACTATCGGTCCAACAGTTAAAGTAACTACTTTCTTCTTTCTGATATAACTATAGAATTCTTTTGAGTTTGTTTTATTTTGATTCGCAACATGTAACTCCAGGGTCTTTTTACATTGCTTCACTCGGAAACTGTGCAGCTATGGTATTTGAATGTGCCCGCGGTACGAAGGTATTCTTATTCATTCCTTACTAAAATTGTTAATTTACCATATATATAATTAATACTTATCCATATGCGCCTATTTTAGTTTTAATATGAACATATGAACATGGGAAAGCAATAAAACAAGTGGTAACAGCATTTGGCTGGTGAAAATTGTATATTTTAGCCCCGCGGCCCTAATCTGGCCTTGAGCAGTGAGAAACTAACACCCTCACTCTCTCGTGTCTCGTGGCACTGAGAGACCAGGGGAGCTTTCAGACTGGCTTGGAGGGTCGACTTACACTCCTCCACCCTCCTCCCTCTCTCACACCTTTCCTCTCACGAAAATACTCGATAAATATCGGGAATAATAGAGAAAATGCCTGATAATTGAGGAGGGGGGAAAAAGAGGGGGGGGGGGCACATGTGTTGGAGTGGTAGCAAGTAATGGAGGGAAATTATCTCACCTAAACACAAATTGATTTTTTTTTAGTGCCACTGAGGTGTTATAAATGTTTTTTTTTAGGCTTAGAATCTTAAGAGTCTTCCCGCATCCACCCAGTAGGACCTCTTAAAAGTCTTCCCACAGCTGCCGGGTTAATTAACGTTTTGGCTTTGCGTCCTAGTTCTGCACATTTTACCCGTTCTTCGTAATTTTGTGAGGTCTTTAATCTATCATCAGCAATCTATTTTGCAAGGAAACAGTCTGAAATTTCTTTACTCCACCATTTGGGTTATCAATATGGCTTGTATGCTGTGTTTTCGATGGTATGCAGTCTTGCACTGCTTTTAGGTAAGTGGATGCGAATAATTCCCAAGATGTATTTATGTCCTTATTGTTAACCCATCAAGCGCTATAGGCATCATGGAAGCGAACCATAGCGAACGCGATAGGCCTCACGGAAGCAAGACCATAAAAACCTTCCAAAGGACCCCAGGGGTTTCTCAAAACAAAGGAGTACGTCATTAGATGATATATTTCCCCTCTAGTACTTTCTACCACTCATCCATATGATTCTCACCCCCCCTTCCCCTCCTTATTCCCCCCTCCCCCCTCCTAGAGGCACCCACCTTAACCTAAGCCATTGGATTAGCAACACCACCTCAACCTCTTCATTGCCCTCATTGTTCATCTACACTCCTGTACACAGACTCAAAACACCTGCTAGTACATCTCCAGAGCTTGCTACGGCGTCAGCCCCTCCCCAGCCCCTTCAACATGAAAGTCTTCCGGTAGCCATTGAGCGTAGAGCTTCTGCTGGGGCTGGCCTCCACCGGGATGACCATGTTCCTGGATCACCGAGGGGCCAACCAGGACCAGTCTTGGACAAACAACATAGGTCAAGAAAACAAACAGTTAGGTACACTTATAAATTAATTAATAGATTCCATAATTAAATTGTTTTCATTGTATAATCTACTTTAAAATGTCTGATCATTACATTTTTCCCTTTTCAAGTGTAAACGATGATCAATTTCGACTCCTTAATGATAACCAACTACCTATTCACAACTCTGAAAATATTCCTTTAGATATTCTCAACAGCCTCATTTAAAATCAGGTTATCTTTAACGACGATGAACACAGCGATATTATTGATCCCGATAATTACTTGATTAATTCCCTTAGCTATCAAAATCTGACATGCAATTATCTCTTTCCTAGTTCAATAGACTATCCACTCCCTAAAGCTACCCCTAATACGTTTTCTTTAATATGTTATAATATAAATAGCATCCCTTTACACTTTCATGAATTTAACGATTGTTGCCTAATCCCATTTGAACATAACTTAGATGTAATCGTGTTTTGTGAAACCAAGCTAAGCAATGATATTCAGCATCTATATAATATCCCAAACTATGTTAAAGTAACAAATAACTTAAACCGACTTAGTGGTGGCGTTGCACTATTTGTAAAATCTAGTCACAGCTTTGTGATACAAAATTATTTGACTTTTCAACATAATAGCATAGAAACACTGTGTATCGAAGTACGTGACAATGAAGTTGGCAATTATATCGTCGGAATTGTGTACAGAAGACCTCACACTGATTTTAATTACTTTCTGGATAAATTCAACTACATCCTTTCCACAGTCAATGAAGATAATAGAAAGTGTTATCTTGGTGGTGACTACAATCTAAATATATTAAGAAACACCGATGACAATTGTGTGATGGAGTTTCTTGCAGCATGTCATTCAAATTTGTTCTATAACTCAATAGTTAAACCAACACGAGTTACATCAACAACTGCAACAATAATCGATCATGTGGTCTAACAACTTCAATCAACTTATAATGAGTGGTATTATATATTCCAAAATTACTGACCATTTCCCAGTGTTTGCCTATTATAAAGTAGATTCATGTAACTCTTCATCTAACAAAAATAATGATAAAATTAAACATTATTGAGATTTCAATGATGACAACATTAATAGTTTCAAATTAGCTTTAGAGGAAACTTCTTGTGAACTAGTATTTTGTTCTAATAACCCCAACATAATATATGATAACTTTATGACGATATTTAATGCTTTATTTAATCGATATTTTCCCTTCATATAAAACAATATAGATAAAAAACATCATAAAAAACCTTATATCACCCCTGAAATTAAAGAAATTATCAAACACAAAAACAAAATAGCTAAATTATACGCAAAAAGACCCATTACATTCGGAGAGCATTACCGACAATTACGTAACCAAGTCACCTCAACATTAAGAACCGCTAGAGAAAGTTATTTTAAGAGAAAAATTAAAGAATGTGCTGGAATATAATTAATTCTGTCCTTGAAAGGCAAAAATAAATGATCGTCAGTTAAGTGAAACATTCGTCCATAATAATAATGAAATTAAAACACCAGAAATAATAGCAGAATAGTTTAACTCTTACTTTGTCAACGTTGGAAAAAGTTTAGCCGAAAATTTCCAACAAACAGATATCTCTTTTAATCAATATCTAAATAATAGACAAGATGAATCATTTTCCATGACTCCCATCACCGTTGTAGAATTAACTGATACAGTTAATAATCTGCGGGACTCCTCTCCCGGCCACGATGGCATACCAATGAAAATCCTATGGGCAGTCCTACCGACCTTGTCAGCAGTTATACCATATCTTTGCAATATGTCATTTCCACAGGTATATTCCCCGACCAGCTCATAATAGCTAAAGTAATTCCCATTTACAAAACTGGAAATTCAAAACTTTTCAATAACCATTGCCCTATTTCAATACTGCCAGCTATGAGTAAAATTATAGAAAAAAATCATGTACAATAGGGTAACTGAATTTTGTGAGACCAACAATATTATCTCCGAGACCCAGTATGGATTCAGAAGAGGTAGATCAACAGAAACTGCTCTAACATCATACAAGAACGACATATTCAGGGCATTTGATGCTGGAGACTATACAATCAGCATATACTTAGATATGTCTAAAGCATTTGACACCGTTGACCATAATATTCTCCTAGACAAACTTCAATACTATGGCTTCAAAAATACCATACACAAATGGTTTAAATCCTATCTTAGTAATCGCAAACAGTACACACACTATCATTATGTAAAATCAAATACTCAAACTGTATCCTATGGTGTTCCTCAAGGATCTATACTGGGTCCATTACTATTTCTACTTTATATTAATGACATCAGCAAATCAAGTGAAGAGATGAAAACTGTATTATTTGCAGATGACAATACATTTTATGTCAGTGGTGGTGATTTGCAAACTCTCATTGTATTAGTATACAATTAACTGAATAACGTTTACAACTAGATAACAGCCAATAAGTTAACTTTAAATATTGAGAAAACCAAATATTTAATTCATCACAGAAACAAACACCTGCCGAGGAATCTAGAACCTATCAAAATCGGCAATTCAGCATTAACGGAAGATAACATAAAATTCCTTGGAGCCATAATTGATCGCCAACTGACCTGGTATTCTCACATACGGTATTTAACCCTTAACTAGCGGCCCACAACATAAGTCGAGTATAATAAATTTGGACTATCTGGCGGCGCGCGACATAGGTCGTGTGGCATTTTCAGCACGTAATGTTGCTGAGAGAGAGAGACAAGTGGTGGCAGGAGAGTAGCGAGCTTATGACTGCTCCAGACTACCGCGGCGAACCTACTGACACGAATCCCACCTCCTCCCTCCCTCTCTCACTCGCTACATACTGAATTGTATGGGGAAAGTACCGAATTACATGCTTTTTGCACTCGTGTTGCGCGGTTGTTGCAAGAAAACTAGCGGTCATACAAGGATCGTTGTGGTGTCATGGGAAATCTCTGTTTATGCCCTTTCAGGGATAGATACTTGTTTTATGCTCTGGGTCTTATTTAGGCATGAAAATGATCACGTAAACAGCCCTATTTTGGCTAAAAACACCCCGCTGGTGGCTACATATTATTTACCGCCTAGCCCGCCAATAAGGTGTTAAATAGTAAGATAAATAAACAATGCGGAATATTATATTTAACTCGCAGCTGTTTCAATACAGACACTCTAAAACAATTATACTACTCTCTAGTGAATCCTTTTATCTCATATTGCCATACAATCTGGGGAGCTAAAGGTAAATCCAAACTAAAAGCGGTAGAAGTTGCGCAAAAGAAAGTTATTAGGACAATTACTTTCAGGCCAAAATACGCACACACTAAAGAACTCTTCAAGTCATTACGATTATTGAATCTAGAAGATATAAACACTTTCTGTTGAGATATTTTTGTTTACAAATCCTTAACCCGGGAACTGCAGGGAGACTCTTAAGAGTTCCCCCGGCGGACTGCGGGGAGACTCTTATGAGTGAGTGAAAAAAAAAATCAACTTTTGACATCGAAAAAAAAATATTTCTTTATTTTTATTTTTTTATTTTTTTATTTTTTTTTGGCCCCTGGGCCATGCAAAATCTCAGTCCTCTACCTCCCCTCCTTCCCCACTTTCCTCCTCTCCTTCAGTTATCACCTATTTTCCCTGTTATTCCCTTATTCTGAGGTATATTTTCGTGCTAACATTAGCGAGTTGCAAGCAGGGTGTTGTCATCACTGATGGCAAGCGAGTGCAAGAGAGAGAGAGAGAGTATCGATCGACTGTGTCTCAGTGGCCTTGGGGGAAATTGGCGGGAAAGCAGGTTGCCTCACCCATACATTATACAACTCGCGGGCTATATCTCCGATTTTGACCATCCAAACGCTGTTTTCACTTGTTTTATTGTTGTTTCAGGTTAATACCTTTATAATCAACCCATAATAGGCGCATATGGATAAGTATTAATGTTATTAATGGCACAATGAATATTTTAGTGACGGAAACACCTCAAATACGTCAGCACAGGGGGACGTTTCCAATTACCCCCATGCGCACTTCAGAGGTTAAATAACAATACGAATACAGATATATTCCATTATCGTTCAAACATCAGATATAACATGAGAAACACTAACGACTTGGAAATCCCGATTATGACTTAAAAACAATCCCAAACCTCAATTAACTACCATGGTGTAAAAATATGGAATCTCCTTCCTCGTGATATTAAAGCCAAACATAATTATGTTATCCAGTTTTAAAATAGCCCTCAAAGCATCCTTATTAAACAAATATTAAAATGTAAATATCTGTCATGTATTTGTACGTACGTGTGTGTTATGTGATTGTAAGTGTCAATGTGTATATTTCTAGCTTTTTGTGTATCCGTATATGGGCGCTTGTAGTGCTCGTTTATTTGTGTGCGCAAATCTTCACTTTTATGTTGAAAAGCGTGAATCTATAGCCATGGGAGTGTATGTGTGTGTACTGTGTGCGTATGTGAATGTGTCACTGTTGAGTCTTTGTATACTGTATAGGCGTTAAAGGCTTCATGTATGAATACAAAATATTTACCTTTCAATTATTATAGCTGTATAAGTATTTGATTGCTGTAAATCTGTACAAATTGATGTATGTGTGTGTGTTGGTGTGTGTGTGTATATGTACCCCCTTTTAATTATCTATGCGTGTACCGATACCTAAATTATAATTGTTCCCATTATTGCACTGTGGGTATATAAATGTATGAGTACTGCATGTGTATATGATGAACCTATGTTCCTCTTGTACCATTGTTTATTGGTGAAAAATCTATAATACTCTAGTGGTGCAAGACTGTCGCCATATTGTTGTTGTGTATTTGTTGAATATGTTTATCTGTAGATTCATTTTATATCCAATTTTTTACTTTTGATTTGTTTTGTGTAGTTGATTAATACTAGGTGCCTTAAGGAGAGTTACTCTCATAAGGCTCAGCCATATAATATTATTTTCTCATGTAACATAAATCTATTGTAATCCACAGGCTAAATAAAATAATCTGAATCTGAATCCTCAATTATCACCTATTTGTCCACTTATTTTCATAATTTATCGGTTATTTTTCTCTCCCGCGGTAATGTAGCACAAGTGGGTTGCATAAAAGATTGTTATATAACACTGAGACACCTCCCGGTTGCTTCAGTTAAGTCAGAGACAGCGAGAGGGGAGGGTGTGTGACTCTCTGGCTCACACCTGGGAATACGACCGGGTGGGGAATATTTACGATTTTCACCGCCCAAATGCTTTTCCCACTTATTTTATCGCTCATCAAGGTTCATATATTCATCATATACTGTATTTAAAATAAAAGCACATTGAAAACAAATATTGCTTTATATCGGAAGAATTACAAATTATTATGTTCCTTCCAACAACCAACTATACTCCTAAAATCGATTAATGAAATTTACAAACACATGTGGCAGTCCGTGGATTCGAATCCAGGATGCTCACACCGAAAATCAACACCTTATGCATCGCACCACGAAGACAGTTAAAGAATGGTGGACACTGCCTACGATTTATTATGCAACTTCGAATCCTGCATATCAATCTAAGCATGTACACACATCCCAACTGCAACTCACGTAGGCTATGCATATGTGAATGGAAAGAGCAATTAATGGGGCCTTAACCACTAGGGAAGTCCTCTCGATAAATTACCCCTGAACCAATATCAATTATTATGTTCCTTCCAACAACCAACTATACTCCTAAAATCGATTAATGAAATTTACAAACACATGTGGCAGTCCGTGGATTCGAATCCAGGATGCTCACACCGAAAATCAACACCTTATGCATCGCACCACGAAGACAGTTAAAGAATGGTGGACACTGCCTACGATTTATTATGCAACTTCGAATCCTGCATATCAATCTAAGCATGTACACACATCCCAACTGCAACTCACGTAGGCTATGCATATGTGAATGGAAAGAGCAATTAATGGGGCCTTAACCACTAGGGAAGTCCTCTCGATAAATTACCCCTGAACCAATATCAATTATTATGTTCCTTCCAACAACCAACTATACTCCTAAAATCGATTAATGAAATTTACAAACACATGTGGCAGTCCGTGGATTCGAATCCAGGATGCTCACACCGAAAATCAACACCTTATGCATCGCACCACGAAGACAGTTAAAGAATGGTGGACACTGCCTACGATTTATTATGCAACTTCGAATCCTGCATATCAATCTAAGCATGTACACACATCCCAACTGCAACTCACGTAGGCTATGCATATGTGAATGGAAAGAGCAATTAATGGGGCCTTAACCACTAGGGAAGTCCTCTCGATAAATTACCCCTGAACCAATATCAATTATTATGTTCCTTCCAACAACCAACTATACTCCTAAAATCGATTAATGAAATTTACAAACACATGTGGCAGTCCGTGGATTCGAATCCAGGATGCTCACACCGAAAATCAACACCTTATGCATCGCACCACGAAGACAGTTAAAGAATGGTGGACACTGCCTACGATTTATTATGCAACTTCGAATCCTGCATATCAATCTAAGCATGTACACACATCCCAACTGCAACTCAGAATGTCAGAATCAAAGGCTAGAAATTTACAAATAAGTTCCCTTGCCCCAAGGGCATTTTCGCGTTACCCGGGTTAATAAAAAAGCTCCAGTCAGTTTCTTTAACACATACGGTGCTGGCATATTTCTGCCATATTAGGGCTCATTCAGGCATTAAGCAAGTGTCTGAAAGAAATTAAATTTATTCAGCCCAAACCTAGAAGGATACGGCTTCAAAATTACACCAAAACGAGGTTCGTAGCTCGCAGGCTTCACCCGCAGCGCTATCATAGACATTCGCTATAATGAGCAATTATTGCTAATGTTACGACTGAGGTTTAAATATATCAGGGCTCTTAGTTCATTGGACTAGTAATGGCATAAATGCTACAACGGAAAGCGCTAGATCCAACCTCTGATGTATATTCCCAGTGAACAAAGAACACAAATACTCTACAGAGTTCTATATGCAATAATAGGCTATCAAACTCTCAATAAATGTGCGTCTACTCTAGGCTTAATGTTATGTGAAAACAGCCTATTACTACCTATAACCGAAGGTGCTTGGTTATGGTATGCAAAGTAAGGTGGTAAGAGAAGTTACAGCTTACGTTACTTTAATCAATAAATGTCAGGCACTCCTGCATGAAAGAAAATGCACTAAAGTCCTTCAACACTAACAAGGAATCTTCTATAAATGTTAGATGCTATAAAGATGCTCGTATCGGAAATGGAACCCAAAAAGACAGGCAGCGGAACAATGCTCGTGCAGGCTATGCACACAAAAAGGCAGAATATATATAATGCCGTCGGAGCCAAGAATATCCTAAACACTATAAAAATAATAATCGCCACGACAATGCAGTATTCCTATCAACAAAAAGAGCCTAAGTCGTTTGTGTCTCCATACATCAAACTAGGCTGCGAAATGCTTGTGTAATCATAAATGGGTATGCATAAAAAGAGTAATTAGGTTAATATACTTAATGTCTACTTTGACTGATAAAGTCTAGCTAGAGTCAATGATACGAGATACTGGTGCGCATGGCATGCCGCATAGCCTAGTGCAAATCTCAAGTCTGTGCGTCAAATATTA
Organism: Lithodes maja; assembly: GCA_037953745.1. Classification (NCBI taxonomy): domain Eukaryota; kingdom Metazoa; phylum Arthropoda; class Malacostraca; order Decapoda; family Lithodidae; genus Lithodes; species Lithodes maja. Next base: position 16,457 of record JBAKBP010025088.1, on the reverse strand, counting down.
CGTTATAGGGAAGGGTAGCTCTCTTGAGAAACCTTAATACCAAAGTATTAAGCGTTCTCCTGGCGTTCTCAAAGACAAACAATCGAGACTAGAACAGTGCAGAATGGTATAGGCAAAAAGCCCTCATTCGTGCATGCTCTACTCTCAATGGCACACAGACTAGAATTTACTCAATCAACTCCAGTTCTCAGGTATGTCGTGCAGCTTTTAACTAAAGCCAGCACTCATAGGAAACAATGCCTTATAATATCAGACTCCTAGTCTAGCATTATCTAATCCAGCACACCACTAATAATTATAGGACGCGGTACTTAAACAATATAAATGCCAACCAATGCTTCGTGATCCACTTATCTTAACAACTAACATACATGGGTTATATCAGACCTTAACGCACAATACAACTGGCCAGCATTAAGCTGATTTTTCAGAGCTAACCAGAGGGGATATAGTATTAATAAAAGGTGGTGAAAGATATGAAAAAAGAGAGAGGTAGGCAGAGGAAAAGATTCTCAGGTGCGGAGTGGGAGACAGGTAGCAAGGGATAAGATAGATGCGTTCTAGAAACCAGATCTGAGGGAGAGAGTGGCGAGGAACCAGTATATATACCGGGACTAGGTCGAGCCGCGTGGGAAAAAAAGCGGTAACAAGTCCTCTAGCCACTAGCAAGGGATTCAACCAACCCCCACGAGGCAGCCAGCCGTAACGTCATCGAGCGGGGCAAAAACACTGCGCGCCCCCCTCTCACTCTGTTCTACTCTCTCTCTCTCTCCCAGATCCCATCATTACTAGTTAATGATAAAACATATACTTTGCAATTAAAATATATATAAAGCCTTGACATGGGTGAAAACAAAGAGCCTTTCTGGACTGCCCATGACACGAGCTTTCATATGAAATAAAGCACACTCTAATACATAAACTGTAGCCCCATCCACTGCCCTGGCGATCCTAGCGAGTCACTGTAGGACAAGCCATGCGGTTCTAACGGAGTGGTTAACGTCACACCCCCCCCAAGATTTTTCTCAGAGGCCCCAAGGCTCACAAAAATCTGATGGTTAGAACCCATGCTATATCTCTACTTCCCATCACCCAGCGGCAGTAAAATATCTGGCACAGTTCCTCAACAAAACATTTTACAAAATTATAACCCTCCCCAACACAATAGGTTAAATTATATGTAGTTATGCTCCTCAAGAGCGAGCTTCTCTAGCCCAGCATTCTGAGAGGAGTGCAACTCAGAATTACTGCTATAACATACTGAAAAAATTCAACTATCAAAGAAAGAGTTTTTATTTGATTTTTATGTTTTTAATTTGTTTATTTTGGCTGCACTATAGGGGCAAGCCTAGTTTTTTTCTTCTATACCAAACGCTCAACTCCTGCTTTACGACCCAATACGCTGGGCTACAACCGCGAGCCAACAAGCACCAAGCGCAAAATACTATTCAAACTAAAGCAGGAGGCTACCCGTGTGTCAATCTACCCAGGATCATATACCCTTGAACGACCATCTGCAACCACGTTGTCACAACCGGCAATATGGCGTATGTCCAGGTTATATACCAGTAACCTTAGTGACCACCTGGTCAGCCTCATATTCCGATTGTGAAACTGGTCCAAGAACTTGAGAGGGTGATGATCTGGGTAAACTACAACGACCGGACCATAGGCTGGAACATAGACCTCGAAATGCGCCAGCGCAAGCACAACCGCCAGCAGCTCCTCCTCGACAACAGAGCAGCTCCCCTGGGCCGAATTGTACTTCTCCGAGCAGAAATTAACAGGATGCTCCAGCCAATCATCGTCCTTTTCCACAAGGACGGCACCAGCCCCCACACCACTAGCCTCCGTTGCTAGTTGGAAAGGTAGGCTAAAGTCAGGGGCCCTGAGGATCGGGTGAGTGCACAACAGGTGTTTTACTTCTCTAAACACCTTCTCACACTCAGGCGCCCATTTGAACTTCTTATCCTTCCAGTTATCCTCCACCTGAGCTTGACTGTCCCATTCTCCTTCTCCACCTTGACTGCTAGACGTCATCACAGGCACAGTGAGAGGCTCAGGGGGGGTGTCTCCCATACTCCTTCATGAGATTAACGTGACATAACTGATTGTGCTTCCGTCTGTCTGGAGTGGCTACCAAGTAATCCAGGTCTGATAGCTCCTCAACCACCCTATAAGGACCAGCGTACTTCGTGGATAAGGGGTGACCTACAAGGGGCAGTAGAATCAACACCTCCTGACCCACGTGAAACTCCCTGAGTTCAACCTTGAGGTCGTACCTGTCCTTCCTGAGGGCCTGAGAGCTAGTCAAATTACGGCCAGCCAACTCCAGACTGCGCAACATCCGTTCTCGACTGTTGAGGACACACTTGAGCATAGAACAAGGTTTTTCTGCGCCCTCCCATACTTCTTCAACCATATGGAGAGGCCCTCTGGCACGGTGTCCAAAGACGAGCTCATTAGGGCTGAATCCCAAACTCTCCCCAGGTACCTCCCGCACAGCAAACAAAACACATGGCAGGCCAAGATCCCAATCCTTCCCACTCTCAAAGCAACAACAACGAAGCACAGATTTCAAGGCTGGGTGCCATCGCTCTAACACACCCTGGCTCTCCGGATGATACGCAGATGACACAACCCCAACAATCCCATGCTGCGGCATTGCTTGAACAAAGAGGCTAGAAGTGAAGTTGGGTCCCTGGACTGACTGAACCCCCTGCGGGTAACCATACCGGGAGAAATACACTAGCAAGCTTTGGACGACCGTCTTCGCCGACCCATTTCTCATAGGGTACGCGTCAGGGTACCTTGTTGCTACATCTCCCGACTGTGCATCACTGTCCTCCTTCAACTCTTTCGTCTTTTTAAGCCCATCCTCTGCCCCTTCAGGAACAGTTACTGGGTCTTCTCCAGACTCGAAATGTGGCCCTAATAATGAGTCCCCGAGAAGGTCCGTTGACACTAAACTCTCAACCGCATCAACTTTCAACCCCTTCTCGGTACCCTTCCTCCGCTGATCTAAAGACTGTTGACCAGAATGTGACTCCCTGGATGCAGAATCTCCGGTGACAACACACGCCATAGGCTGCCCCGGACACTTCTCAACCCACTCCTGCTCCTCCCTACTCACGTCGGCCGGCTTCTCGGCAACGACCAAGGGTGGAGCCTCAGAAGTAGGTCCCGCAAAGTCGTTGCCGAGAAGGAGGTCGACGCCCCCAACAGGTAACTTCTCCACAATTCCTACATCCAGGTCCCGAGTCACACCATCAACTTCCACCTTCATTCTTACAAGCGGGTATGACCTTGTCGCATTAACTCCCTGAACCACAACCACCCGCGCCGTATTGACAGGTTTACCAGTGAAATTTCTCACCAGTGTTTGCGATGCCCCAGTGTCACGCAAAATTCTCACCTCATGTCTTCTACCCCCCCACTCCTCACAACCGAGTCCCCTGTGGTCACTAAAGGCATCACGGACAGGGAATAAGCCTTCCGGATCCTTCTGCACTGGCAGTGTATTTACCTCGGAAGAAACGCCTCTAACAAACTCCGATGTCCTCTTGAACACTCCAATGCCGTGAGCAAAAGACACGGCTGCCGGAGGAGGTCGACTAGGGCACTCATTTGCCTTATGACCCTCCTGGTGGCAACTAAAACACATAAATTTCGGTTTTGGCTTATACTGTGATGTAAAAGGCCCCTGACTTTTCACATACGGTGTGGTGTAAGGTTTGGATTCAGTTTTAGTTTCATGGCTCTTCTGTTTAAATGTGTCATTGTTACGGGGAGGGGGAGGATAACGGTCCTTAGCACTTACATCGTACTTCTGTGAGGACCCGCAACCCCGAATCAACGACAGCCGTCGATCAGCCATTTCTGTTGCTTCGACTAGAGTTCTTGGGTTTTTCTCCTTTAAGTTCAAAGTTAGATCACCGCCCGTGCTCTTAAAGAACTGCTCCAACATCATGAACTGCTTAACTCCATCAAACGTTGTTACCTTCTCAGATCGGAGCCAGTTCCCCATAGCATCGGACAAGTCCCGGGCGTGTTCCAAAAAGGTGCTATCTCTTCCCTTAGTTACACCCCGGAACTTCAAACGGTACGTTTCTGGTTGCAGTTCGTAAGCCCTCAGGACAGCCTCCTTGAGATCCTCATACACAATACATGACTCCAAAGGTAACGCATCATAGGCTTTAAGACCCTTGCCTATTAATCTAGAGGATACAAGTGCTGCCCATTTATTCTCTGGCCACTGGTGTTCCCGGCACTTCTTCTCAAAGCATGCGAAAAATTCTGTAACACCACTCTCATCAAACACCGGAACCAGTTTCAATAAGTGCGAGAGAGATTGATCATGAGCACGGTTACCAGCCCCAAGTCGCTGTCCCGTTGTCTCTACTCACGACTTCTCTACGTCCCTGTCGGCACAGTACCTAGTCGACTCAGCTTGGATTTTTGCTAGCTCTATTTGCTGCTCACCTGCCCTGATAGCCTTTCTCTCTTCGATCTTAGCTAATTCGAGCTGAAGCAATAATTCTGGAGATAACCCTTGAGGAGGTGAAGGTGCTACAATGTTTGAAATTACCGGTGGTCCCCCCAGGGGCAACCCACCCTGCCAGTCACCACCCAACTGTGGAAGCGTACCCGGGGTCGGCAAACTACTGGGATGGCTGGGAGTCGAGTGTAGGGGAAGCATGGCCGAAGGGCTCTGAGCACTCAACCCATCTCGCTCACCAGTCACCCTGCCCAGTACACACGTTATCAAGTTATCCTTGGTCATGCTGCTAGTAACCGCATGACCGATAGCTGTGGCCAGGCATTGAAGACCGTACCGATCCATACCCTCCAACCGCTCGGCAGTAACAGGCCATTGCAAAAATATCCTAGCATCCTCCTCACAGTTCACCCGATTAACCCTTTCATCATGCTGCTGTTCCTCAGTTTCGACATTACGTACTGTGTCTCCATTCTCCTCTGATCCGGTATAAGACATGATGCTCACAAAAATTTCCCACCTCAATCTTCAGAAAAGAAGTACCCCAAACTCTTATACCTCAATATACACACAAAAATTCTCGGAAATACTCAAGGGCTATACTATGTTGCAAAAAACAATTATTCTTGCTGATCCACGCAAAATATTCTCCAAAACAACAAATGTTCCCTGCTAATAAATGTAAGTTCACCAAATCCTAGGTAAGGTCGCCATTTGTTATGACTGAGGTTTAAATATATCAGGGCTCTTATTCATTGGACTAGTAATGGCATAAATGCTACAACGGAAAGCACTAGATCCAACCTCTGATGTATATTCCCAGTGCACAAAGAACACAAATACTCTACAGAGTTCTATATGCAATAATAGGCTATCAAACTCTCAATAAATGTGCATCTACTCTAGGCTTAATGTTATGTGAAAACAGCCTATTACTACCTATAACCGAAGGTGCTTGGTTATGGTATGCAAAGTAAGGTGGTAAGAGAAGTTACAGCTTACGTTACTTTAATCAATAAATGTCAGGCACTCCTGCATGAAAGAAAGTGCACTAAAGTCCTTCAACACTAACAAGGAATCTTCTTTAAATGTTAGATGCTATAAAGATGCTCGTATCGGAAATGGAACCCAAAAAGGCAGCCAGCGGAACAATGCTCATGCAGGCTATGCACACAAAAAGGCAGAATATATATAATGCCGTCGGAGCCAAGAGTATCCTAAACACTACAACAATAATAATCGCCACGACAATGCAGTATTCCTATCAACAGAAAGAGCCTAAGTCGTTTGTGTGTCCATACATCAAACTAGGCTGCGAAATGCTTGTGTAATCATAAATGGGTATGCATAAAAAGAGTAATTAGGTTAATATACTTAATGTCTACTTTGACTGATAAAGTCTAGCTAGAGTCAATGATACGAGATACTGGTGCGCATGGCATGCCGCATAGCCTAGTGCAAATCTCAAGTCTGTGCATCAAATATTACATTATAGGGAAGGGTAGCTCTCTTGAGAAACCTTAATACCGAAGTATTAAGCGTTCTCCTGGCGTACCTCAAAGACAAACAATCGAGACTAGAACAGTGCAGAATGGTATAGGCAAAAAGCCCTCATTCGTGCATGCTCTACTCTCAATGGCACACAGACTAGAATTTACTCAATCAACTCCAGTTCTCAGGTATGTCGTGCAGCTTTTAACTAAAGCCAGCACTCATAGGAAACAATACCTTATAATATCAGACTCCTAGTCTAGCATTATCTAATCCAGCAGAACACTAATAATTATAGGACGCGGTACTTAAACAATATAAATGCCAACCAATGCTTCGTGATCCACTTATCTTAACAACTAACATACATGGGTTATATCAGACCTTAACGCACAATACAACTGGCCAGCATGAAGCTGATTTTTCAGAGTTAACCAGAGGGGATATAGTCTTAATAAAAGGTGGTGAAAGATATGAAAAAAGAGAGAGGTAGGCAGAGGAAAAGATTCTCAGGTGTGGAGCGGGAGACAGGTAGCAAGGGATAAGATAGATGCGTTCTAGAAACCAGATCTGAGGGAGAGAGTGACGAGGAACCAGTATATATACCGGGACTAGGTCGAGCCGCGTGGGAAAAAAAGCGGTAACAAGTCCTCTAGCCACTAGCAAGGGAGCTAGCAGCATGGTAAGGACCTCTCTCAACCAACCCCCACGAGGCAGCCAGCCGTGACGTCATCGAGCGGGGCAAAAAACACTGCGCGCCCCCCTCTCACTCTGTTCTACTCTCTCTCTCTCTCCCAGATCCCATCATTACTAGTTAATGATAAAACATATACTTTACAATTATATATATAAAGCCTTGACATGGGTGAAAACAAAGAGCCTTTCCGGACTGCCCATGACACAAGCTTTCATATGAAATAAAGCACACTCTAATACATAAACTGTAGCCCCATCCACTGCCCTGGCGATCCTAGCGAGTCACTGTAGGACAAGCCATGCGGTTCTAACGGAGTGGTTAACGTCACACTAATGTCGCGTTACATTTGCCTTTGGCAGTGCTGTATATCTCGCGAGAGTATGACTCATACTGGCTGGGGGAAGAATGGGTGGCCTGTCATGCTCCCGTTCTCTCGCCCTAGATTCTACTGGCTTTAAGGTGCTTTTAAAGCCTGTAAATTGCCATGGCGTTCCAGAACGTCTCCCGCAGTCAATGGGTTAAACATTGCTCTAAGTTTTAGAAAGTTTGCTGGGGGAAAGGGAATAGAATATGCCCCACGTGCCTTCTGCGTGTCGTGAGAGGCGACTAAAGAGGTTGGCTCGGTCGGCTTGCGACCCTCACCCGGAAAAAATACCTAAGCAAAGAAAAACGAACGAACAGCCTCGGATGCGGACGGAACCTATGTTGACGAACCACGACCGACTAAGGACATTCCTTCGGACATTATGAGAATGGCTACATGGAATGTTAGTGGCATGAATGATGGCACAAAAGAGAGAGAGGTTCTGGAAGTGCTAGTGAATGCCAGGCTGGGTGTATGTGGAATGACAGAGACCAAATGGAAAGGTTCAGATGTGAGAGAGTGGGAGTGTGGAATGGGTGTGTGTGCTGGAGTGAGTGAAGGAACAGAGAGAGAAGGTGCGTGTATGTTTGTAAGTAGCAAATGGAAGGAATGTGTAAGAGAGTATGTGTCTGTGGGTTCAAGGATTGTGTGGGTGAGAATGAAAGTAGGAATACTAACGTGGGTGATTGTGTGTGTGTATGCCCCGACAGAGGATAAACTTGAAAGAAAGAAAGAGGAGTTCTGGATGAATGTGGCGCCGTGCCTGGAGAAGTTTGACAAGAACGAAAGAATATTTCTGATTAGGGATATGAATGGTTAGGTGGGTGATGGGAAAGTTGAGGGAGTGGTGGGAGGGTGGGGGGTACCATCAGAGGTGAATGGGAATGGTAGTGCACTTGTGGACGTATGTGTGGGGAGGAAGCTGTGGATAGCCAACACCTTCTTCCGACACAGAATGATCCACAGGTACACATGGAAACGAGTGTAGACGATGGAGGATGAGACATTGGTGGAACGCAAGTCATTGATTGATTATGTATGTGTGGATGAACGAATGAAGAAATCTGTGATGGATGCTAGGGTGTATAGGAGTATTGGAGGGGGGTCTGCCTGATCATTATGTAGTGGTAGCTAAGGTTAGGATACAACAGAAGTGGGTGAGGAGAGCTGGAGGGAGGCGAGAGGAGGGTGGAATGGTGAGGAGGGTGGAGAGGTTGCAGGAGGAGGAAGTCAGGGAGGAGTACAGGAGAGCAGTGGAAAGACGACTACGTGGGTTCGACCTGGAAGTTATGGAGGAAGTGGAGGAGATGAGCAAGGTGTTTAAGGATGAGATCTGTGCAGCATGTGAGGAGGTGTGTGGAGTGAGGAGAAGAGGGAGGGGAGTGAAAGGTACAGCATGGTGGACAGAAGAGGTAAGAATAGCTGTGGAAGAAAAGAAGAAAGCATATAGAGAGTGGTTGGGTAGTAGAGGGAATGAAGATTTCGAGAGACAGAAACGAGCAAGGTATGTGAAGAGTAAGAGGGTGGTGAAGAGAGTAGTGAAGGAAAGTAAAAGAAGAGTAGATGAGGAATTTGGAAGGAATCTGAATGTAAAATGGAGGGAGAGTAAGAAACTGTTCTGGAAAGAAGTCAAGAAAGTTAGGGAAGGTAGCAGGGGAAACAGTAAGGGTGTGAAAGATAAGAATGGGAGAATGCTAGCCGAGAAGCAAGAGAGAGTCGAAAGATGGAGGGAGTACTTCAATGAGTTGCTAAATGTAAGGAATGAAGAGCCAGCAAACATAGCTGGGTATGGTATGGGAGGGAGAAGAAGAGAAGTTGTGGAGAAGGAGGTGGGGATCAGGAGGTCAGAAGTGTGGGAAGCCATGACAAAAGTGAAGTTGGGGAAAGCACCAGGAACAGATGGAGTGTGTGGGGAAATGTTGAGGTATGGTGGTGAGATAGTGATCGAATGGGTATGGAAAATGTGCAAACTAGCATGGGAGAAGGGGAGTGCACTGATGACTGGAAGACTGGCATAATAATCCCCCTATATAAGGGCAAAGGAAAAAGAGGAGTGTGTGGTAACCACCGAGGAATATGTCTTCTAAGCGTAGTAGGGAAGGTATACAGTAGGGTAGTGATTGAGAGAGAGAGAGAGTGAGAACGGAGAAATGGATAGGCGACGAGCAGGGAGGTTTTAGGAAGGGAAGAGGATGCGTAGATCAGATTTTTACCCTGAATTGTGTTGTGGAGAAATATCTGGAGAAGAAACAAAAGGTGTCTATCTATCTATCTATTGCCTGACGCCGTGATCCCCAAAGGGGTGGCCACGAACGAACCGCCCCCATGCACCTCTGTCCCCAGTCAGTCGACGCCCCTCCCCCCAACCAGCACCGCCTTCGTTCATGTAGTTCCTCACTCCATCCTTCCACCTCATATTCGGTCTACCTGTCCCCCTCTGTCCCTCCACCTCGCTCTCGTACACCCTCTTAGTCATTCTCTCGCTTTCCATACGTTCCATATGGCCGAACCATCTCAAGTTGTTCCTTTTCACACTTTCCAGCACATCTACCTCCACACCACACCTCCTTCTTACTTCCTCATTAGTCTGTCTATCCCTCCATGTAACTCCGCACGCACTCCTTAAGTAATTCATTTCCACTGCTCTCACTCTTGGTCTGAGTCTCTCAACCAACGTCCATGCTTCGCTTCCGTAAGTCAGTGTCGGGATTACCACACTGTCATGCAAGGACTTCTTCACTTCCATACTGACCACCCTATTTCTTGTTACTGCTTTTAGCGTTCCTACAACCCTCTTCCCCTGTTGTACCCTCTCCCGCACCTCTTCATCCATAGTCCCATCTTTACTCAACACACTGCCCAGATACTTAAAAGAGTTGACGATCTCCATAGCCTGACCGTTCAGCTTCACCTCACACTCTGTGACTTCACCCCTTTCGAAGACCATAACCTTGCTCTTCCCCGTATTTACCTTCAAATTCCGTTTTTCGCACACTGTTCCAAACTCATTTACCAGACCCTGCAACTCCCATTCATTATCACTCATCAGAACTGTATCATCCGCAAACAGCAGTATAGGTAGCTTCCACTCAATTCCCTCCCTTTTCAGCGATACACCAACATCCACTGCTCTTGATAGTATTTCTTTCATACCTCCATCCATATATACAGTAAACAACCACAGGGACATCACACACCCCTGTTTCAAACCAACATTCAGGTCAAAGAACTCGCTCTGCTCACTCTCCACACATACTGCCGCCTTTGCACCCTCATACATGCTCTTCACTGCTTTCAGCAACTTGCCCTCTACTCCGTATATTCTAAGTACTTTCCACAAACCTTCTCTATCCACTCTGTCATAGGCCTTCTCCAAGTCCATAAAGGCAACATACACCTTTTGTGTATATTGCCTTTATGGACTTGGAGAAGGCCTATGACAGAGTGGATAGAGAAGGTTTGTGGAAAGTACTTAGAATATACGGAGTAGATGGCAAGTTGCTGAAAGCAGTGAAGAGCATGTATGAGGGTGCAAAGGCGGCAGTACGTGTGGAGAGTGAGCAGAGCGAGTTCTTTGACCTGAATGTTGGTTTGAAACAGGGGTGCGTGATGTCCCCGTGGATGTTTACTGTATATATGGATGGAGTCATGAAAGAAATACTATCAAGAGCAGTGGATGTTGGTGTATCGCTGAATAGGGAAGGAATTGAGTGGAAGCTACCTATACTGCTGTTTGCGGATGATACAGTTCTGATGAGTGATAATGAATGGGAGTTGCAGGGTCTGGTAAATGAGTTTGGAACAGTGCGAAAACGTAATTTGAAGGTAAATGCGGGGAAGAGCAAGGTTATGGTCTTCGAAAGGGGTGAAGTCACAGAGTGTGAGGTGAAGCTGAACGGTAAGGCTATGGAGATCGTCAATTCTTTTAAGTATCTGGGCAGTGTGTTGAGTAAAGATGGGACTATGGATGAAGAAGTGCGGGAGAGGGTACAACAGGGGAAGAGGGTTGTAGGAACGCTGAAAGAAGTAACAAGAAATAGGGTGGTTAGTATGGAAGTGAAGAAGTCCTTGCATGACAGTGTGGTAATCCCGACACTGACTTATGGATGCGAAGCATGGACGTTAGTTGAGAGACTCAGACCAAGAGTGAGAGCAGTGGAAATGAATTACCTAAGAAGTGCGTGCGGAGTTACATGGCGGGATCGACAGACTAATGAGGAAGTAAGAAGGAGGTGTGGTGTGGAGGTAGATGTGCTGGAAATTGTGAAAAGGAACAACTTGAGATGGTTCGGCCATATGGAACGTATGGAAAGCGAGAGAATGACTAATAGGGTGTACGAGAGCGAGGTGGAGGGACAGAGAGGGAGACGTAGACCGAAAGAAAGGTGGAAGGATGGAGTGAGGAAGTATATGAACGAAGGCGGTGCTGGTTGGGGGGAGGGGCATCGACTGACTGGGGACAGAGGTGCATGGGGGAGGTTCGTTCATGTCCACCCATTCGGGCATCACAGCGTCGGGCAATAGATAGATAGATAGATAGAAATTAGGGACTTTCTCGATGCTGCTATTTGATTCGTTACTAGTAAACTTTAAACTGAAAGTTATCGTACGATGGTCGCTGTTACTGAATTCATCACCAACATTCAAATTCTCTATTAATTCTTCTTTTGTTGAAAGTACAAGGTTAACCCTTTAAGGACGGGGCCATTTGTTGATATGACCTAGCTGCCAGGCGGGTATATTTACCCAAAACGAGCTTCATTCCATGTTCTTTTTCATGTATAAACAAGAGCCAGAGCGTAATACAATTACATATCCCTGAAAGGGCGATAATAGAGCTATCCAATGATACCTGAATCATCCTTGTACGACCACGGGTTATCCTGTAGCGATCAGGCAACCGGAGTTGAAAATACCCTAAATAAGGTAATCTCGTCAGATTTTTCCTTATCTCGGAAGGCCAGGTGTGTGTAGGGAGGCGGCGGTGGTCCCAGACGCGGCCCAGTGGTGGTGCCGAGTGGTCAGAGCTCGCCTATTATCCTCCCAAGGCGCGGACTCTCTCTCAGAGCCCCTTATGTGCTCAGAATGCCGCCCGTCATATGACGGGTACCGGAGGATAGTCCATTTATCTCTCACCTGTCATGTGACGGTCACCGCGGCTCGAGTGTTAAGAATGTTTTTACCACTGGTCGGCGATTGAACAAATTGATGAAGCGAACTCTCTTGCAAGTTTGCATAAGTCATGTCTGGAGTGTGAAGTAAGAGTATCGCCCCACTTGGTCACAGATAAATTAAAGTCGCCAACAAATATGGAATCTTGTGAGTTACCAACATCTGCAATTTGTTCGTAAATTTATCGGTCAGTTTGCAATGATTGAGCTGGAGGCCTGTATAATAATGCAAGTTTATTTGTGTACCTTTATTATTCTTATTTGCACAAAGGATGTGTCAATGTTCACAATTTGAGGTTTAGACAAGAGGGTCGAGTTAAGATTTACTATGATCACAAGTAAAATGCCAGCTCCATTTGTATCTATTCGGCTTTTCTCAAAAAGTACATAACCGGGAACTGAATTATCTGCTAAAAAGTCTCTGTCTTCTGTATTGAGCCAAAATGTTGTTATGCCAATCACGATTATTTGTTTATGTATAAAGCTGGTGTCACACTAGCGAGTTACAAATAGATAGATAGATAGATAGATTAATTGAACAATAACAACAACAAACAGGAGTGAACCGAGTGGTATTATGCTTTTCGCCGGTTTCTGACGGTAGCAATACAATAGCGCTATTAAATGTAATCTAAATAGTCCCATTTCTCTCTCTGTCTCTCTCTCTCTCTCTCTCTCTCTCTCTCTCTCTCTCTTTCATATCGAATATGCCTCCGCCCTTCGCAAGTAGTAATGCCTCCGAGCTGATATTTATTGGTAATAAATGAAAAGTTACTGGGTTTGAGAGGGGATCAAGGGAGGGAGGGGGTCAGGAGGGGAAGGGAGTGGGGGGTGGAGCAAATGGGGTAGAAGATTGGTAGAGGACTTAGAGGGTAAAGGGTTATACTGTAGAGAGGAAGGGCAGCAAGGGACGAGCTTAGAGGGAACGGGGAGAGAGACAGAACTGTGGAGAGATTGAAGAGCAACAAGCCGAAATTATTATTTTATATAGTTGTTTCTAGTAGTAAATATGGATGAGAAAAATAGTGTAAAATAAGGAGAGTCAATACATATAAGTAGAGCCAGTTACAGGTGTAATGTAAATGTGTCATGGTTGTGGTTTTAATGGAGGATTACATTAGTTATTGTATCACTATATTTTCATTGTGCGTGTGTGTGTTTGTTTAATTGAGCGATATTAGATACAATGTAATGTAACGGAATTTAAGTAGATATTGCCATAAACTATTTGTCAATAACCAGGCAACAACTAAGTACGAAAACAAACGAGTCACAAATACATTCTACGATACACAAAGACAGATAAATGGGACGGATATTGTGAAGGGTACTGTTTGTTTTCCTTCAGCTGACGGTAAATCCTCATGTCAGATTACTCGGTTATTGCAAACATGTTATAGCCAAATATGTTGTTAATTAAGAACACTTGGCAATATCTTAATATATCATTTTCACATTTACCTATTAATATCGATAAATTGGATACTAAGGGGTTCAACTTACTGTCACCTGGATAAAAACAGACTAAAAGTATGTAAACAAACGACTCAGGAACATAATTAACGATGCACAAAGACAGATGAAGGGTACGGATATTGTGAAATATCATCATGGTGAGTTATGATCCCAAGGCCAGGAAGAATAATGAGTCTAAATATAAAGTCGGAGAGGTTGGGAGAGAGGCATCTTGACCAGGATTCGAACCCACTCAATAAGGTATGTTTGTGAGAGTGGGCATGGTATCCACTCGACCGTTCATGGTTGAGTGGATACGGTGCCCACTCTCACAGACATACCTGAGTGGTTTCGAATCCTGGTCATGATACCGGAATAATGAGTATTTGTCGTGTATGAGAAAATGGTGAAATACATTATGGCAAGTTAAAATGATTTAATTATCGAGAAATATTATGGCGTAATGAAATTGCAAGCCCCATGAGCTACAGTACATACTCTCTCTCTCTCTCTCTCTCTCTCTCTTTCTTTCTCTCTCTCTCTTTCTCTGGTGTGTTTGTTTGTATATTTGTATATTCCATCGTTATATCTATAATAAGGCTGTATATCTGTGTTTTTTTTGTTTTTTTATATTCCAACTACTACCTCTCGGGCATAGGCTGATAGCCTTTACACTCTACCCCTGAACAGGGTGAGGCCCGTGAGGTCTTGTTCCAGTCTAGGGAGTGAGACATGCGAAGCACGTACTCACGGCTCGAACCCAACTCCATCTCTGAAGCTGCTTCGCCTCTGCGCTTCACAGTCTCACTCCCCAGGCTCGGACCTTCACTCTCAAAACGCCACCTATTGAGCAATTAACTCACTAGGCATTGCCCCCCTGTAGCATATTTTGAATATGGGATTATTCATACAGTGCTATTTAATCAGGGAACAATGAGGGTATTTTGTTTTGGCATTTTGGTGTGCTGTGGTAATGCACTGAAACTAGGTACAGCACAATAATATCTTCCCATTGACATATCGGGATTCGAACCCGGGTCCATTGGATTACCAGTCCAGTGGCAAGACCACTCTGCCACACCTCCCCTTTTTTCATTTACACTTCATAGTATATTAAAACAAAGTTAGTATCTTTGTACAGTATTTATGTAAATGGAATCCCGTCAATTATTATCATAATTTACATAATATTTATATATATATATACATAAATATATCTCATATATGGGTAAGTTTAACTGGATCTACGTTGGTGGTCCTTGTGGTCATCAATAACTAACAACATTATGACGGAATACATTGTTGTAGTGCTGCTGAACAAAGGGAATAATTGTAGGTTATGGTGATGAATGTAACGGTGATGGTGATGAATGGGGGGTAATTGGTGATGTTATGAATGGAATTATGGGCATGTTCCCACCAAACCCGTAATCAGACAATTTCTGACGCAAATTGGTCAGTCGGTTACATTAGAACACACTACATGGAAAGACAGTTGCATTATCTCAGCCGTATAAACTGCCACACCAGATTATGTCTGATATTATCTGGTGGTGCTCGCTCATATTGGTAAATTATTCCATGTAATTTTTGTCTGATGTAACTGATCTAATATTTTGCGCCAGAATATATCTGGTTCCGGGGTTGGTGCGAACACACCCTAAGGGTGGTATTCTTAAACAATTGTTTCCTTTCGCAGCGCCTGGTACCGAACAAAATTAATATTGTGGGAATGAACTTTGACTACAGAGATTATATGGATTCGCATTTACATTTCTAAAGGTAACGTAATTTTTTAGATGATATCGTCCAATAACAGCACTACGAAAAGGTAGAATTGTTTAAGAATACGATCGTAACATTGACTGCTGATGTTGGTGAGGTAGAGACATTCACAGTTCCTAAAGCAAGTGTCACACTATGCCGAATTAAGTGCCGACGCTCCACGACTTAAGGAGTGGCGATAGGAGGGGGAGACCACTGCCGAGTAACGTAGGTGATCAAGGGACGGGACGCCCACGGCGGGTACTATGGACATACACACCGCCTAAAGCCCGGTTCACACATGCACGAATTAACGTCCCTTCCGGCCACGACCAAAAAAATAGGCAGGACGGCATCAATCTGGAGGCCCCATAGTATACATGCACGAATTAATGTCCCGTCCGTCCCCGACCCCTTTTGCTTGGTTCACACATGCACGAATTAACGTCCCGTCCGTCCCTGACCCCTTAATTCGCCTGCAAACGAGCAAGGACGCCGGCATAATCGCCTATGGTCGGTACACGGACGTGCGGTGCCGCCAGCTCACGTGACGCGACGGTGACACATCGCCGACTCTCCTTCCCACGTTTTTTTGCCGCCGTTCTTATCCCGTTCGTCGGCGTCTAGACGCTGACTGCTCCCGTGTGTGTCCCGTGGGTGTCCCGGCCTGACACGTTTTGTGGCGGTTGTCCCGGCCCACGTCGACTATTTTATGCATGCACAAAGTGTTCGTGGCCTCCCGCCCCACGTCCCGTGTGCTGGTGACACCACACGTCCCTGTACCGACCATAGGCGATTTTGCCGGCGTCCTTGCCCGTTTGCTGGCGAATTAAGAGGTCGGGGCCGGACGGGACGTTAATTCGTGTATGTGTGCTCCGAGCTTAACGGCAACTGGACGGCTTTGTGCGGCAACCATGCAAGACCTAAGGGAGATAAATGACGCCGCCGGGGCAGCGTCATGCACCATAGCGCGCAAACTGGTTGGCGACAATGCTCCTGACGAGCAGCGCCTATAGG